>SOPF01028228.1:89292-123179 GCA_012979155.1 Hypericum perforatum
ACATATACATATAGAATTATATTTAAATAAATGGGATTTAATTAAATATAATTATATGTATATTTAATTAAGTTAGATTTAATTAAATAGTACATATTCATATATATATAATCATGGTTGGACCATATTGGTTGGTCTATATTGGTTGGACCATAAGAGTTGGACTATATTGGTTGGACCATGTCGGTTGGTCCATGTTGGTTGGACCATATTGGTTGAACCATATTTGGTCCAACCATTGATTAATAAAATTGGTTTAATGAAAAGGGGAAGGAGGAAACGTAAGCGCTTACGTTTTCCTCTCCTTCCCTTTTAAGATATTTTGATTAATCAATTAATTAATTAATTGATTAATTAATAAAACCAACTTTATTTTTCACTATATATATGGCTATTCGTTTTAGTTTGAAAACATACCAAAACACAACAGAGAGAATTAGATTCTCAGACATTTCTCTAGAAATATTTTCGTTAAGAATTGTCCTAGCAAATTCTTCGAAAATATCAACTAGTATATTTCGTAGACTAGTACTACGTGGATACCATAGTAGAGGAACTGCTCAACGGCGGAGATTTGGTCACGAAGAATTTCAAGCATCAAATCACTGTGAGCTATCTCTGACTATTTAATTATCGCAAATTAAATTATGTAATTTATATACTAGTCATGTCAGATTAATTTTGTTGGTTAAAATTTAGAATTTTAAATTCCGCTGCGTTATACTTTGAGTATATTTTTCCGAAAAATCCAACATCAACTATCATATTTATAAACTAATTAATTTGCAATTATCTCCCTGCCAACCATATATCCGATTATTTGAGTACTGTAAGAGGAGTTTCATAAGGACAAGACAGATCACGAACTCTCAAAGCAAACATGGGGAGTTGTCAATATTTTGAAATTATCGCATTAATGCAAGTTCGATATTTGTGTTATAAAGTGTTGAAAATAGATGTACATATTATTGTCTTCGCATGACTAAGTACTTTCTTTTATTATTCATGATTGACACATAATTTTTCTTTTGAAATTACGACTCTCGACGTCAATAAAATTTTCTCATGATGAAATCCAATTGAAAATATATTTTTTTGGAAAAAATAGGGTCAAACTCCTAAATAAATCGAGAAAAAACAAAGTTCAACAAGCAAAGAAAGCTACTCATAATCTAAGTGTCAAAAAGAAAGGTCGTGCAATCTCTCAATCAAAAAGAGTCGAATATGGTTGGGCTAATGTCTCATAAATCATCTAAATAAACATCAAGACAAATGGGACATCCAAAATGACATGGTCAAAACTAATCCTGAGAACGTATTTCAAGAGGCATCAGCCAAACGGTTGTCCTCCCGCCAAATATGTTGCACTCCAATCTCCCAGCACCTGTCTTACAACTTATGTGCTCTCAAAGTCAAAGATGTTTGGAAGGTGGACGGGGTTAGGCTCGCGGCCAAAAAATATGATAGCTATGGCCGAGTCTACCTCTCTCTATAATCCATGTTCCCACGCCATCTATAATCCAAGAATTAAAGCCCACAACTCCGCAGCAAGAGAAATACAACTACTAATGCCCCTGGCAAAATCGAATACCAAACTACCACTCGAGTCATGATTGATGTCACCAGCTTCAATAGGACTCAGGTTGCCCATCAAAATTCCATCCATATTGAACTTGATAAAGCCATGCTTAGGTCGGTGCCAGAAGACGAGTCTCATTCAACGGAGGGTAATGGAGTGTTTTGGTCTACTAGGACACGAGCAAACTCCCGTACTTGTGAAGTACTGAGAAAGGGGAGTGTCTGGAGGTGGTCCTCGACTGAAAGGCAAAGTCGTTCCACCATCGCCAAAGCCATCAGCAGGTAGTGACAAAATGTAGGCCTAGGACGAGGCGTCGAGTGTTAACCTCATTATAGATCTGTCGGGGAGGGCAACAAATAAAAAATAATCGTGGGAGGGAAAGAACACATTGACAATGTAGAATCCATGATATTGCGCTAAATTTGATTATGCAACGTTTATATCACAAAATCTACAAATACATCGAAGAAGACTAAATCCGAGTAAACCATCATCATACACACATCAATACAAAAACTAATAATGCTTAAGTACAAGGCAGTCATAAAAAATATATATGTCGTGTTTCGATAGCGTTTTTGCCATTTGATTATCCTCACACCCTTTATCTGTTACCTTTTTCCCACTTGAAAACAGAAGAAAGATCCGTGGGTGTTGTCGCCAACTCGAGGCAAGGACAAGGCCAGGCACGACAGGTAATGAACCAAAAGGCTCGGTTCGAGAAGCACTGTGTACTGTTGTTGTTAATCCATGTTTTTTTACTGGGACAACATTCGTGATTTGTACATTTCAGCCTACAGAAATGCTATAATGCATTACTCATTAGAACTGTCACTTTCTTCCCAGTCTAAAGCAACATTCTTTAGCAAGTACCTTGGTTAGAGTGAATCTGCGTTGAAGTGCAACGACGATGGATGATTATAGCTAGTTATATTATATATATATTTATATATATATTCGTTCCACATCCACTAGAATCACTAGTTTCGGGGGATTCAGTTTATAAATTATTTTAGAGAAAGTTTGAGCATTTGTTTTGAACTTTCGGAAAAAGCTAAAAGATCGTGTTTCGTTGTCATCTTGCAAATAGAATATTTCCAATTGCATTTTTCGTACCATGTTCCTTGATAAACGAGACAAAAATCGTAATCCGCTCAATGCTCCACGCATTTCCAGCCGAATTTGAATTTGCCATATCTTTTTTTTTTTTGAGATCTTGAATTTGCCATATCTCCCTATAAATCGAAGTTGGACGTTTTATAATTGGGAACTAAAATTTGGCATGCATTAATTGGAGTCATCGTCACAGTCAAAATGGTAACTTAAAAAAATAATATAGTAAAACATTCCAGTTTACCATGTTCCGGAATTACTTCGATGGTCCACGCTAAAGTTATTTGTTTCTTGGAATCATTAAAGTAACTCCATGCTAAATTATTGGTTTCTCCTTTGTAATTGTAATACCAGTGTTGCATGGAGTAAAATATTTTATTTACTTATCAGAAGAAAAAAAATCAAGTAATGTAAGGATAACTACAAGAACATGGTATACTTGTATATCTCAAGTCCATCGTTGGTAAAAGTGCCCGTAAAAAATCCCACAGATGATCACTAATTTAATAAAACTTTTACTTAATGCTCCGAATTACCATTATTTTTTTTTACACATAACAAGTGGGCATGTGTGTAATTTGTTAATCCGAAACGACAGACAGTTGACCGTAATCTCTCATCGATTATAAAAATAAAAATCCCTAATTCCCTAGATTCGCTTTGGTAACTCTTGCCATTTCACTGAAGCTTTTGGATTTTCTGCAATCTTTACTCGAAAAGTTACCCACTAACAACCAGTCAATAGAAAGTTTCGCAATAAACAACCACATTAATCATCTCACTCCCCAATACCATTTCAAGCACCGATAAAAAACAATGTGTGATATTATGTGTTAAGAGAATTGTATTTATCTTATAAAAATTGAATTCGAAATTTTGCGATGAAAAAGTTAATGTCAGCAGACTTAATTTCTTAACTAAAATATGATAGAATTATCTGAATTCACAAAAAAAAAGTATTTTAAAATACATATTAGGTGAGTAACACGACAAAGAGGCGAGTCTGACCAAATTGCAGCTGCACACACAAGAGTCGCCTTTTATATTTTGCATAGAAATCCGCCCACATAAATATAAAAGTTAATAAACATTGTAACCATACATTAAATAACAATATTGGAGGATTCTGTGACAAGGCGTTAAGATCTGGGATACTGGAGGACAATACTGGGAATCTGGCTATAAAAGTAGGGGCCTATTTCCTAAAAATGAACCCAAGAGACCTTATTTCAAGTATCCTATGTGTCTTTTTTCATCACCCATCACCTTTTTCATTTCTTTTTAGGTGAGGTTTGTTTACCCTTTTTGCCTTTTTTCTTGCAAGAGGCTGAAATCTTTTCTCTGTCAAAGTTATATTTGGACGTTGCGAGAGCTTTTTTCTTGATTTCCGGTAGCTATATGTAGTTTGCATGTGGATGCACTCATTTGGTTTTTGCAGTTTGGTTTTGCAAAATTATTTCACTTTCCGGATTCTTTGTTTAATTTTTAGGAATGTGATTGTGATAAATACTCGATTAGTATACTTTGTTATATTTCAAATATTATTTTAGTTCAAATTAATATTAATGGACTTAGTATTCCGGATACTAAATAGTATAAAACTAAAAAAAAATATTCTCTTTTAAAAAACAAGGTATTCATTTGTTAAATTGGACATCTTTTGTGGCCTCCTTATTAAAATATGAATCACTCGGTATTGAATTATAATTATTATATGTGGCGAAGAAAAAAATGTTGTGAATGGCTGACCTTTGAATTTACTTTGTTATAGAGTTAAAGTTTGTGTTCAGAGAGGTCATTTACATTTTTGAGCGAGTATGAGGACATACATGTCAAAAGATATTATTTTTTTAAATATTAAAATTGGTTAAAATTTTATAAAAAAATAATTGAGTTGGGCAACTGCTACCACTCCTAAAATGTTGTCGGTTGGTCCCGACCGAAAAATATAGTTTTGTGTACTATTTCTCAAAGGCATTTCCCTAATTATACAAATCCAATTAAGAAGATTTCACTGATTATATCATGGCCATTGTTAGCATGGCGTGTTAATCTAAACCGTAAGTAGTTATATTTATTAAATTCGAATTTCGTAAACGGAATTTGCGCCCTGATGAAATTATCCCCCTTGTACATAAACTCTAAAGTGTTTAATTCATAACTAGTTATTGGGCAAAATATTAAATAATCATCGTCGCGAAAAATAATAACTGATGTTGCGCCCTAGCTCCAAAGTAACTGAAGCCTTATTTGACTTGTGAGACCTAGTAGAGGAAAAAAGGAACGTCCTATTGACTATGATGGAGATTAAATTTGGTAGGCTTTGGTCGTCTACCGATTTTAATGCTCGCCGTCTCTTCCAATTATTGGACACGATTGCATTGAACATTGCTAACAAGTGAAACAACGGCATATATATGCAATCATATTGCATCACCAGAAAAATAATTATTCAATAATCACCGAATCCACTCAAAATGTAATGAAGTAACTCTCTTTATCGATATGAATTGCAACTTGTATACAATCCACTGACACATGAATATGGTATAGAAAATGAATCATTATATATTTTCCTAAACTGTATAATAATTATTCTGCGTTGACTATATATACCATGTCAGATTTTTATACCAAAACCTAACAAAACTTTACCATAGATGACCTAAAATTGGACCCTTAGTACCATAAAAGAAAAAAGTAAAGTGGATGATCATCAAACCTGAATTATGAAAATATTTTTAGATTCGGAATATTTTTAGTGTCAAATAAAATCCAGCCCATAAGGCAAGCACATAAATACAAAGAAAAGCACTATTTTTCCGTTGAAGTTTAACAAGTACAATTCGTTTTCACATGAAAGAGATGGAGGGCCGGTCACCAACTCCCACTTGCTTCACAACAAGAGAATAGAATGTGGGACTTGGATTATTATTGGATACCTTTGTAACCAGTTCCTTCCGAGGAATTTTTCTACATAGCACTATAAAAACTTTATAAGTTATAATATTATTATTGAATATTCAAAATCGAACATTATCCGGTTAAAAAATAATATTTTTTATTTCCGTATAATTTGAACCAAAATTTATGTAATTTAATTTAATTTCTTATCAAACCAATACTGGTAAGTACTTTGGATCATACTTTTTGTATTTTTTTTAGGAGATACTTTTTGTAATTTCAGTTCAACTGAACAGTGGTATACTCTCATAACTGACCTCCCCCTTCTTCTCCTAGTCCCGTTAGATCTCTCGTATTAATATACGGTTGGTCCTTAAAAGAAAAAAAAAAGGAAATGGAAATGGTAAAAAAATAAAAGAGAAAGTAGCCCACTTTTGGAAAAGTTTTTGACATTGGAGCCTCTTATAGTATTAACTCTCACAAACTTTCACCTTCTATGAAAAGCCCACGAGGTGGCGTTTACTTAATTTAATGTATAGAAAGTGAGTGAAGAGAAGAGCAAGAAGCCAATTTGGTCAAAGAACAGTGTAAAGTTGCAAACTTTACCCCTTAATATTGGTAAAGACCGCTCCTTTCAGACCTCAGTCTTATGTACAGAGGCTCTGGCGCCTGCAAATGATCACTGTCTCGGCTCTTCCTCGAGGTGCATGAACAAAGGAGACAAAACGAGGAGGGTCTTCTTGTCTAGGTGACGAGTTGGCCTAAACCCGAGACTTTAGACATTGTTCTCCTCTCCAGCGGCGTTTTTAGGACACCATTTGTTATAAAACGAGGTAGGATTCTTTGTTGTCCTATCCAGTTAAGGGTTGGCGTCTTCGTGTCTTATTACACTGTCTCCTTGAACCCCATTTTGCTCCTCTGTTTGTGTTTGGTAATTAACCATCTGGGTACCCATCATTCTCTTTCGTTCTTCAAGTTTTAATGGATTTTGTCTCTTTTTGTGTTCTTTCACTAAAAATGATTTACTGGATTCCTGGCCAGTTGCAGCGAGAGGTTGAGGGGGGCGAAATGCTGGGTCCTAGAGTGAGTATTAGTGCCGTTCACCAACGTTCTAAGAGGTAAAATCTGCTTAATTTGTGTTGGTTTTTTTTTGAAGCTCTTTCTTCTAATTTAGAAGAGGAAATGTGTTTTAATATATGAATTGGTGATGGTGGTTTTGTGCCATTGGTTTGGCATTATTAGAACCCCACTAGAACAGGACCATGAAGGAGATGATCATGTGGTCCTGCAAAGAAGCTTGTAGCTCCAAAGAGTTGTTCTTTCAAATCATTAAATTCCCTATAAAATAGGCGGGGCCTTGACCCTTTTTTTCTTCCTTCCTTCCCTGTGGTCATCCTAAACCCTTTGTTTTCTCTTTCCACCTCCTAATTTCTTAGCTTGATCAAGTTTTGTACCTTGTTGTTGTTCAAAATGCTGCTGAGAGTAACTGAAACCTGTCTTAAGATTGGTCTTGGTGAAATAATTGCTAGGTGGACTTCTGGTAAAAGGTAAACTGGGTAGGAAAGTAAATGTAGTGTGTGGATCGTGAAAGTCTTAAATGAAACGGCTGATAATGAATGCGAGAGGAAGAGAGACTCTTTTAGACTTCTTACATTCTGTTTCGGCTTAGTTTCTTCAACTTTGTGTGTTTGTTCCGTGGCAGCTTTCCCGATAAAAGAGGCGATGATGAAGATGGATCGCTGGAAGCATCAGACCGCGTGAAGCTGGTAAGCTAAATCCTTAATCCCTTCTCCATGCTGTACTAACTAACAGCTTACTGCCTTTCCTTTGTTTATCATATGGCTTTGAAGCTTTTTGTGTCCAACCAGAATACTGCCATGTGGTGGCATGTTTTTGCTTCTGCATATCTGACAATTGTTAAATCACTGTTTGTTGAGTTTCGAGTTATAGAAATTTCAGTCCTCAAACGTCAAACTCCTATCTGTCTTTTAACTATAGCTTAATGAAATCAGTTATCGACTTTTGCTTATTGAAAATCGGTTCTGATCATCAATAATTAAGTTGATCCAGTACTTTTGTTCAGATCTGGCAATTCATGATGTTTTATCCTAGCTGGATATATTCATTTATATCACATAGTTTAATTAGAAGTTCATGAACGATGTCTTTTGCTATGACCTGAGAACAGGACATGGGCCACCTCAAGGACTCATCCAAAACCAAGAAGAACCAATCCCCTAAGGCTGAGGTTCAGAATTCCTTGAAGCAAGAGGTGAGTCGGTGTCTTGTCCCTTGAAGAGTTGAGAATGTTATTGCCACATCTTATGCGCCTCGGTTGTCTGCAGATATTACAGCTCGAGAAAAGGTTGCAAGACCAATTTCAGGTTCGCGGTGCCTTGGAAAAGGCTTTGGGTTATAAAGCTATTGCTGATAGTGGAAAATGCTTTGAGACATTGATGCCTAAGGTAACTCTTGCTTACAGTTTTATAGGAATTCACCTAGCCTAAACTAAATAATCATCGTCATATTTTGGCACGAACTCATGTTTTTCTCGTTGGCTATGTTCAAATCTTTCCACAACTGCAGCCAGCTACAGAATTAATCAAAGAAATTGCAGTTCTAGAGGTGGAAGTTGTACATTTGGAGCAATACCTTCTTTCTTTGTACCGGAAAGCATTCGATCAGCAAGCATCTTCAGTCTCTCCACCAAGCAAGGAAGAAATATTTAAATCGCCTCTAACAACTCCAAGGCGAAGATGTCTGGATTTCTCAGCACCAGAAGCTCTACCAAAGAGGGAGGCTCCAGCTACTCAAGATATCATTATCACATCAAAGAAGGTGGCGGAAGCTACTCAATCAGAAAGCAAGTCACGTGACATTCAATCTAAAGAGCGGGCCACAGTTAGAGAAGATGAACGACTGTTGGATTCTGGTGTTCATCGCTGTCATTCTAACTTATCACAGCGTGCTACAAGAAAGGCGACTGCACCAGAGGATTCACTGGGAAGAGCCATTCGTTCCTGCTATTCCCAGCCATTGTCTATGATGCAGGTAATGTGACTTCCTTGTTCACGAGTCCATTGCTTCATGACTATTTTGACAACAATATTCCGCTTTCTGGTTCCATGTCTGTTAAAATTAGCCAGGACCCATTTGCATTGACTCTGGCAAAGGAAGGAGCAGCGAATTCCTGCTTGACGTCTTATTTTACTTGCCTGTGCTTATATTATTTGCCTTCATGCAGTATGCACAAAATGAATCAAACATCATCAGTTTGGCCGAGCATCTTGGTACACGCATATCTGATCATGTACCAGAGACACCCAACAAGCTTTCGGAGGATATGGTCAGGTGTATGGCATCTATATACTGCAAGCTCTCTGACCCACCTCTGTCAAACAATGGCTTTTCTTCTCCAGTATCATCGCTATCATCAGTTAGTGCATTTTCTCCGCGAGACCAATGCGATATGTGGAGTCCAGGTTTGAGGAACAATTCCTCGTTTGATGTCCGGTTGGACAACCCTTTCCTTGTTGAAGGGTTTCAAGAGTTCAGTGGACCATACAGTACAATGGTTGAAGTGCCCTGCATATACAGAGATAGCAAGAAGTTGGGAGATGTCGAGAACTTGCTACAGGATTTCAGGCAAGTTTACTTGGAAACAAATTCAACGACCCAAACATGATAAATTTTTTCCAGTTTGTCTCATGCATTTTTCGGTTGTCATGTGGCAGGTCACTCATCTGCCGGCTAGAGGGTATCAACCCGAGGAAGTTGAAACACGAGGAGAAGCTAGCATTTTGGATCAATGTGCACAATGCATTAGTGATGCATGTATGTAACATGTTTCATGCTAGTATATATCAGTTCTAAAGTCCTTTACTATCTTTCAAAACTGACTAGATTGGTCGTCTTATGTTCATGACCAGGCGTTTCTAGCTTACGGGATCCCACAAAACAACGTGAGAAGACTCTTCCTCCTCTTGAAGGTAAGAACTTCCACAGTTCCACTCTGCTGACCAATGTCTAACGTTTCAATTGTAAATCTTTCCCTGACAATTAAATGCAATCCATCCAGGCTGCCTACAATGTTGGTGGTCATACAATCAGTGCAGACACAATACAGAGTTCTATACTCGGATGCCGGATGTCCCGGCCTGGGAAGGTAAACTATCTATATTGGCTTTCTATCTTGAAGCCCAACTTCTTAATCTCTGCATTTGACTATCATTCATCCTAGTCTAAATTCAACATTTGATGCTTCCAATTTAGTCATTTCAGTTACTCTGTTGCATTTGCAGTGGCTCCGGTTAATACTTCCATCGAAGTCGAAATTCAAGATTGGAGATGACAGGCAATCTTATGCAATTGGCCATCCAGAGCCCCTTCTACATTTCGCTCTATGCTCCGGAAGCCATTCCGATCCCGCGGTATGCAATTTGCCAAACGTTTTGCTGACAGCAAAATGAGTAACCATCTCTTAGTCCTATAACCTCGTGTGTTTTTTTTTCAGGTTCGTGTTTACACTCCGAAGAGAATACTCCAAGAACTCGAAACCGCAAAAGACGAGTACATCCGAGCTACTTTCGGTGTGCGCAAGGAGAAGATCCTGCTTCCAAGAATGGTGGAATCCTATGCCAAGGAATCTGGATTGTCTCAGGGCGGCATCGTCGAAATGATCCAAGATGTTGTCCCAAAATCCGTCGCAAAGAGCGTAAAGAAAGCACAACAAGCAAAGCAGCAGCGCAAGAACATCGACTGGATCCCTCACAACTTCACCTTCCGCTACCTGATATCCAAAGAGCTAGTGAGGTGATCAGCTGGTACTGGCCATGTACAGAGTTAGAAGTTTTAAGGAAATTTGCTAGCAGGGCGAGAGGGTCATTTTGTATTAAATTGCCCTTCTATTGAATCTGATGCATGTAATTTGGTGCTATTTTGTTTAATCTGTTTATAGAGTGATGTGCACGGATCTCACCAATCTAGTGCTTGGTAACTGCCCAGCCATTTTTTATATGCATGGTTATCAGTGTCCCCTTTTAAAAAATACGGCTACTACTAACGTATAAGTTAGCGATATGATATTCGAATATTATCGGCTAATTTAAGATTTTTTTATTAATGTTTTTGCATTCGAGCACTTAAATTTAAGACCATTTTTTTTAAATACAAATCTCTTATTATTTCAAATTATTATAAATTGGTATGTGATTGTTGGAATGCTCTTCATTTACTTAGAATCTTATTTTAGTACTCTGTCTGTTGTCATATTCATATAGTTCAGAGTTTCACAACATTGGATTCTCCCAATGATTTTTTTACTTATTATGAGAATCTTGGATTGGAAAATCTTAGTTAAACTAACCCGATTTTTTAATCAATACAAACAACCGGAGTTGGTGACTGCAAGAGTAATATGGTTGTAACACGGGATGTGTAAGATCATCAACCAATGGACCACATGGCCTCCACCAATAATAGCGCTACAATTATTCTAAAATAAAATTTTGACTTAAGAAATCAATCTAGAATTTATTGATATTTAACTCATTTGCTTTTATAAATTTAACATAATTAAACTAAAACGATTGAGAGCCAGAAGATCTCTTCTTTCTCACTAACATCCCTCATCAGTTCATTACATACGTAAGACATGCAATGCCTGAAAAACCAGACACATTGACATGCAAGTGATTATTACGAACACCTTAATCCTCAATTAGCCAGATGACTAATCTACCCTCAATAGGGGCTCTCCCCAACAACATTCCCAGGAGGATCATAGAAGCAAATCGTCAAGCTGGCCCCCTCACGAGCACAAGCCACCTGAGCACACCCCAACTCCGCCGTCTTCCTCCACACCACCTGCGTATAAACCCCGCACCTGTACCAACAAACACTTAGATCAACTGTCGAGTAAATTGTTCTAACTTAATCAGATCTCGGTCCTGAAAATGTTATGTCGAAGAAAATTGTAACTTTTTAAATGTTTTAACTGGCTCGAATTTAAATTAGTCGTTTTAGTATGTCGGATACCAAGTGTTTTTAAACCAAAATAGAAAGAAAAAAACCGCACTTGTGGTTAGCCGCGCATGAGTTGTTGGCGTGGTCGTAGAAGTTCTTCTCCTGGACCCAGTGGTCCACCACCATCCTGGGGGCGATGTACAGCGCGCCGCCTGCCCAGAGCTGGTTGGCGCCGTACTTGGAGGAGCTGAGGTCGGCGAACTGGCAGCCCATTTGGTCCCTCTGGCGTCTCGCCTGCCTGGATGTGGCTCCAGCCAGGGAGTCGCTCCAGTTCAATGGCGGGACCCCGACAGCTGACCTGGCTAGGTTGTGGGCGTCCAGGTACTCCCTGGCTTGAGCTGAGAGTGGCTTCTGGAGAGATGGAACTGGATTAGGGGAAGGGCTTGGTGGTTGTGGGGTTGGAGCTTGGGATGAGGTTTGGAAGATGGCTAGTAGGAGGATGAGGAGCAGCGGCCGCCAGGTTTCACTTGCACTGGTCATTTTTTTTGGCTTTTGGGAATACAGCTTTTGGTTATTGTTTGTGATAGTTATTTATCTCATGTAATGCTTGTTAGGTTCCACCAAAAAAATGTAGTGCTTGTTAGTGTTCAAATTGAGCAAATTGTATTAATTACTTGATGAAAAAAAAGTCTTGCTTGAGAGAGGAACAAAGTCCAAAGTCGTTCAAAGTCGTCCAAAATTCCGAAAATTCAAGCCAATAGACTAAACTTAATATTAAAAAAAATAGGTTTTCCGAACTATTAGATATTCTTTGTATGAAAACCAGAGTTTTACAAATTTTTAACAATCAGATCATGTGAAACCTATGCATTATATTTTTTACATTTTACAAGAACCGAATTCAATGCTTTTGAAATGAATGCGAGCTCCTTACATCGTTATTACACACCATATATGATAAGTACGGTCTAACTTAAATTCAATTAAATTTAAATTTGAACCATTAGATATACTAAATTGTTAATTCAGTTGGTTACTTCAACTAGTACTTGAAATCCATGTGTTGATGAGAAGCTGTGGCCATTCCTGAGGTGGTCTCTCTCTCGTCCCAAAGTTGGACTTTCATGCAGTGAACCATCTGATGGTGCTGTTGCTGTGATCACATGGCCGTTCCAGTTTCAGCCAATACCTTGTAATATCTGCAAATGCTTTGATTGGTCTTTTTAATTTCGCAGTTGACGATAAATTTCTTCCACTATTGATAATAATTAATGCGTCTCCATTCGGGTTCATATTCACAACATAGAAATAGCTCGTCCAACTTTATTTTCATGAGGCAGCTATACAATAACAAATAGTTAAATTAAATAAGGATTAATTAAATATGGGTATTTTGTACTATTCAAAAACAACGAGAAAAACTACGGTATTTTGTACTATCAATACGGTTTGTATTGATAATAATTAAATAAGGATTGTCAAGTGGTGGTGAGTTTCTTATCCAGTGGAGTGTCAAATCGCAGTGATTTATTTTTGATTTTGGATGACTGTAGGACCCAGGCCCTGGACGTTGATCAACTACGGTTTGTTTATGCTAGTCGGGAGGCGAATGGAGTCGCACACACTTTGGCAAAATTCCCCATCCCTCAGGATATGTCTTTGATGGTCTTCACTTGTCCACCGGAGTGCTTGCATGAGGAATTAGAAAGAGATGCTCGGCACTTACAGGAATAGTGATTGTGTTTGGCTCGGACGGAGGGTAGGAGTTGCCTTAAGTTTTTGGTTCTTTAAGTCTGTTTCTACATTGCTACTTTTCTTTGTTGGGGATTTGATTGTAACGGGGATTACATGCAGAGTTCGCTTCCTTCGCACTGCTATCACTTGAGCGGTTTTCGCAGTGCACTCTTTTTCTACTTCCGGGTTTTTTTCCGTACGGATGGATTTTACCGGATAAGTTTTAATGAAGCCGGCAGCTGCAACCTGATATCTTATATCAGGGGAACTCTATATTTTGGGTTTTGTTTTCTAGTTCTGTCTTATCGTGCGCTTGAAGCTTGGTTAGTTTCTGGGTTGGTAGTTCAGCTGAGGCCGCTGTGGTATCCTGCTTTCATGTAATTGTTGCCTTTTGATCTTAATGAAGAATTAGCTTTTTCCCGAAAAAAAAAAAACAACGAGACAAACCAATTGGTTCCAAATTAAGGCCAGGCCCAAGTCAAAGCCCATAATGCATGCTGGCCGAACCCCCTTAACTCGAATCAATCACCAAGCCCACTGGCATACCCCTTTCTCCCTTGAGGAATGCTGAAATGGGTCCCATGCCTATATTTCAGATGAGTTGGCCGATTTTTTTTTTTAATAAAACTTTGTTACAACTCTAAGAGATTAAATGTTAAACTTCTGTCAATTTCTTATATATTTCGTTGAGTTTCGCTAATTAATACGCAAAACGGGTACTACTCTAATTAATAACAGTGTAAAAGGTCAAAATTGGGATGGATTTAAAAGCTCGAACAATCGAAGGTAGTTGCTGTTAAAGAATAAAACTTGGAATTATGGAGGTATCACTGGCACATCTTTCGTTGATTGAATTCATTCGAAAAACTTAATATTTTGGATAGGTTTTTTTTCATTTATTTTTTTTAGGGTTTTTTTCGTTTATTTATATTTTATAGTAGTTGGTTTAATATAAACGCACCATATCAAAAAAAATAGATCCCAAATTAACTTCTCTACATTTATGAACATCCATTTCTAAACAAGCACCATCCATCCATATTCTCCATTATTGATCACCTGTTTTATTTTGGATTTTCGTGGGAAAAATGTGTGATTCACAAAAATGTTCGAGTAAATTGTGAAACATTTATTTCACGCTTGAGATTTCAATGGACAAACTTATTCCAAGACATGCACATGGGTTAGGAGCAGAATAATTCCCCACTGGTCTACAATTTCCACATCAATTTTTCAGCAGAATATCAGCATTATGGGGTTAGGGGAGAGCAGCACCTGTCTCCCAAGTTGCTTATCCAATTTATATATCTACGTTGAACAATTTTGTCCCACACTCCCAATGGTTCGTGCTAATGTCAGTAAATGGTCCATTTCACCTTTTCTTCCAACTTGCGGAAGTATTCGTATATATCCCATAAAAATGTGAGATTGATACTCACCAAAAAGGACGTGAGATTTATATTCAAATTATATATAATCATAATTGATATTTAAATATATTAAAAAATTCTAATTTTGAAATTTTTTTATATGATATCTGAACAAATTTGCTATTGCATGCTATAATACCAAATTACGCTGCATTTTATGATGCAATATGCAGTTGAAGATATTGTGCAAACTTTAGTTTGCACATCGACCCTTTATTCTTGCAGTTGTGGTGCAAGAACATTTGCCAATAGATCTAACTTTAAAAGCTACTTATGCACGATTTTTTACGAGTTTTTCAATAATTTCGAATCAGCTTGAAACCAGTATAAAACCAATATAGAAAAAACAGTTTAGAAGTACTTTTCTTTTGTTTCGAAATGACATGGAAAAAGAAAAGTAAAATTTGAACCCTATCCATAAATAGGACCACCAAAAACCAAACATATTGGCATTGGTCCTGATTGGCGTTGCAACTTGATCAACTTGGAACATGATCTTATGGGACATGCTGACGAGGAAATGTAAAACATAAATATTGTTCCTAAAATTGAAAGAATTTTTTGTGCAGGTAAATTTTAACATCAATATTGATAATTATCATATTGAACTGAAATTTTTTTGTCGATCTTTTACACTTTGAGTGCCAGATATTTTTGACAAACATTAAATTAAAAGACTTATATATATATATATATATATAGTTTCAACATGTGAAGTAATAAATTATTTGCTATATTCCTACCCATGCATAAAAGTCCTATAGACGTTCGTATGGACCGTTCCAAAAATCTCTGTCAAATCTCTCTCTCGCCCGGTCGCCCCCCATGCGCACGAGAAAATCAGAAAAAGCCAAAAGAGGCCTTTTTCTTATTAAAAATAAAGCATTTACACAAATCTATGTATTGCAAGTTGCATGGAAAAGTAATTGCGATAATTATTTCTCCTTGCTGTCAAGATTTATTCAGAGAGTTGACTGGTTCCTCCGGATCAACGAATAAATAAGACAGCTAGCTGTTTTTATTTATTTATCTACTTATAAAAATAGATTAATTAAATTTCAAAATACTTAAATTTTGAATTGTGGAAAGAGAACTTCACTGACTACATTAAATTTTTTTTAAAGTGATATCGATAGTAATGAAGAAAATATAACTTTAGAAAAGTTATCACATAAAAGAAGTTTAAGTTTTGTTCTTCCAAAAATAAAACTAACACTTGACTTATGACACAATTCAAATGTTATATGCGATAAAAATATTTTTTAACAATAAGACAATGATCTCAAAATGATATTTAAAATATTTTTGAATTTTTCAAATATGTAAAAATAAATGTATTTATTACAAAATATTATTTTATATAAACATTTGGTCCAAATTTTATCACTAAAATTTTCTGAAAAATATTAATTATTGTAATAGAGAATTATCATTTTTTTATACTGATTTTAACTCGAGATCGAGATTTTTTTTATCAATTTAGAGAAATTAAAACTTTAGAGGAGATTACTTGAAAGAGATTTCTTACATTTAGTGTTGCTGAATTCTAAAGTTAAATTTCAACAATATGTTAACTTACTAATATAAGTATTTGTTGATGAACCGGCTGCAAAAGTAACTAAGAACTAATTCATATTCCACGCTCGAAAATGATAGCTGATATGAATGATATATAGTGTGGGCCAGCCTAATTTAGACTAATCAATATATTGTCATGATTGTCACCTCAATTTCTGTTTCCCAACTTGTTGATGACACACATGGTAGATGAAAAAGGCGTATGGGCCCAACCTAATTTATGTCATTCACCTTTTTAATTTGAGAAAGTTCCCTTCTCCTTTGGCTTGCTACAGCTAGTTGTCTTCTTCGAACCTTTTAAGGCTACATTGTGTTGAAAATATTAAGGCTAATCATCCATTCGCAATATTTGGACAGAATTAGCATACGTGAAATCGTGTTATGAAATGGTACGGAATATTCACAATAATAGTTTGAGCAAATTATAAATACCTTCGCCATCGTAATAACAACCTTGTTGAAATTGAATCTTACGCAATATCACAATAAAAATATAAATATAATGAACTTGTTTGTAAGAAAACATTATTCATAAATTTACTATCTTGCGATTTTTGAGTTAGATAGAAATATTTGAATACGATATTAAAACGAGTTAGACTTATGATCTATTTGCTAGCATGATGTGGCGTCATGGTATTTTGGCATGACGGTGTATTCTGTTTGAACAAATTTGATGAAATTACATAATGATGAGTTTGTAGTCCACGTTATTTTTTTATCAAAAATTTGATCTGCATATGAAAATTGTAGCAATTTAAAAAAAGTATCAACGATTTTTTTCTTCTAAATTTTGAACCAAGTGCAAAATCAAAAATTCATACTTTTTGAGTGATAATGGTGGGACAAACCACTCATATAAATATCGAGTCTCAAATATATTGTACAAACTTTCTTATTACAAAGTTACAACCGATCCCAATAAAATTTGATCACAACCAAATACATGTCGTACCTTAGTTTAAGCTCTTGGTGACTAGTTTCCTTTAACCTTGACTTCTTAGGTAGCGTTCTTAGCTTTTCTCGCAAGTTTTTTGGTTAATAGTAAGTTCTAATCAGTTTGAGCTCGACTAAATTGGCGTCACTAAGCACATTTCTGTTTGACATTGGGTACTTTTTGAGTAACGTGTTATAGTTTCTCAATTTGTAGGATCGCACAGTTTATTAGTTCATCACCAAAATTCTGTTCTCTCTCTTTCCTTTCAATTTTAATGGGTGTTAAAAAGTAGGAGTGAGCGCGGTGCGGTTTTGCGTTATATGGTGAAGTTTGACATCGCACCGTAATTTTTTGTTTTAAAAAAATCAAACCGTGTTGTGTGCGGTATTGTGCAGTGTACGATTTTACGGTGTCGGTGTGGTGCAGTGTGGGATGCAGTTTGACGCCACATTGGTCAATTTTTGTATATATTGTATTTGTATATTTATTACACTAATTAATCAAAATTTCAATTGGACAAATGGTGATCATTTCTTTTACAAAACTAAACCTACAATTTACCCAAGTTAACAAATTAGAAATTTTTTTATAAATTTATAATTTTATTCAATACCATAACTTTTATATTTATATAATATATATATATGCGGTGCGGTGCGTTATACTTCAAAAACCGCAGCCGTACCACATTATTGGGGTGCGGTGTGAAACCACACACCGATACCATTTTAAATCGCGATTTTTAAATTCTGCGGTGTACAGTGCGGTGTCGGTTTTGTGTGGTTATAAGCTCACCCCTACTAAAAAACGTATACCTTTAAGTTGTATCTCCTTTCTCTTTTACCATTTGGTGCTACACATTTATTATACTCGATATATGACAACACATACTTTACAAATGTTAAACAATACTGCATTTTTAAAAATTGGAGCTAGAGAGACTCTGTTTATTCCTTATCAACCGAGATTCTAGGTTATCCAGTTGATGGAAACACCGGATAAATGGATAGAAAAACGCGTCACTTGCAAATCTCATCGGACAAGCCCTCCACGGCGTCTATTTCAGTAGCTACACCTCGATTCAACCAACAAAATAATGTTCAAAACTTCCCCCTGTAGTGTCATTTTCCAACTTGTTAATTCCAAATTCTTCATCTATTATCCCCTAACAACCCTTCTTAATTAGTCCCTGTCATGACCACGCAGCTGTTATCCTCCTATCACGTCGTATCTGATTCGACCAAACATAACTGTTCAATATGTACTGTTTTACAATATAGATCAATCGGTGAAAATTATTGAAGATTAATTAGAATTTTTTCGTTTGAATTTTTGTACAAAGCTTTGTTTACTCAATTGCGGAGAAAAATTAACTGTCCCTTGAATTCTGGCCCAACTTAAATAGAAATTAATAATTAACTAAATATTAATGAGCCATGTGTTTGTATGTTTTGATATAAAATTGGGTGGGCCTGTGGCTGCTGCATAAACTTTGCAAAGCAGCAGCATGGTATACAGCTGTAGAACATAACATCGATCAAATAAAACTGCCAACAAAAACCGGCCCCTTGTTTACCTTGGCCTCTTCCCAGATTCCAACTTCAAGTCTGTCTATTTTCCATTTTTTGTCACTTTTTAATATCCATCTTTCCTGGAAACAACCAACTATGCCATCCTTGTATACTTTGAAACTAGTCCTTTGTTAGGAGATAGGAAAGTTATCTTTAATAATGTGTGATATTACTCTATTCTAAATATTGGATGTTAAAATAACAGGTACGAAAAAATTTGGAATTTACTGTCTTCGCCATGATGATCATTGTAACTTTTGTAGAAAAATATTGTTTTGTAATTTGTCATTAGGAGGGGCAAAATGAACTTTTCAATTTAATTATTAGTGGTTGAATGAACATTATGTATGTATTTATATAAATCAGAACCTTTAAATATATATACTTCTTACAAGCACCGTACGTAATTGTTTTTAACTCATTAATCAATTACTATGACGGATAAATACCTTAACATTCCAAAAGATTTCACTTAGATCCGATTCTCACGGTGTACGTAGTTGTAAATGTCATTACAAATTCCGTCCGTGGCCGATACGCAAATAACACATATTGGCTTGAAAAAATGTTAAGAGAAAATAAATACTTAAATTGTATACGCGCTTCAATTAATGTGCAGAAAAGTGGGAATTTGTTTTTTTTCCTTTCCCTTTTTCATTTCTCCTTCTTTCGGTTCCTCTCTCAATTTGACCATACAGTTCCAAATTATATTTACACCTAACCAAAAAAATTAAAAAATCTAAAAAGAGGCCTAATAAAAATGAAAGAAATTCCACCAATATCCCGAAACTACCCCTCGGAAACTACTAAACAAATCTTCCTTCCCTATTCCGGAATGGCACTCAACATCTCCGAGAACCCCCTCCCCCCTCTCCGCCGACCGGAGACCGCGGCGGCCACTCTCCCTCTCTCCTTCTCCTCCACCGGAAAAACCAACTTCTTCTTGCACCCGCACCTCGTAGCGCTCTTCATCAGCGCGGCGCTGGCCTTGACGGCCAGTGCGGCCATCTCCTCGGCCTGCAACGGCCGCTTGAGCCGGCTCACCGGAAGCGCGAAGTAAATCTGCCCGAGCTGGAGACGCTCGTCGCCGGCGACTCCCCTCACGACGCCGTCGAACTCCATCTCGTCGGCGCTGCAGATGATGTAGTTCTTGCCGGAGAGCACGTGGGAGGCCTTCACCGGGTACGAGAACTCCTGGAGCCGACCGTCTTGTAAGATCAGTTTCGCCGTCGCCACTTGCGTGGACTCGCACGAGCTACAAATTCCCATTTGTGTGTTTTTTGTTTTTTTTTTCTTTTTCCCTTTTTTTTTTGGTGAGATTCTTATTGGAGGTGGCGATTATGTATCGAATATATATATGGAGAAAAAGATGGGGAGAGAGTGGGCTCGTACGTTGTCGTTTAATGGGTGATATGTATAATTTTCGCTTTGTAGTTTTTTTTTTGGAGAGGAGAAATTATATTATTTGCCAGGCTGTAAGTTGTTGGTGACAGCTTGGTTTGCGTACTTTTTGTTCTTTCTAGTCCCTTCGTCGTTGGTTATATTACGGACTTAGTGACTGTGGCAATAGTAATTGGGAGTGTGGATTGAGATATCTTTTGAATTTAGTCCAATTTTATAAGATTATACTCACTAAATTGATGATTACCACCAAATTTGTAATGTCTGTAGTCCAAGAAATTTTCAAGAAGTCATCACTTTAAAATTATTTTAGTCATATTAAATCACTTAAATACTTTTGAAGTGTCACAAAATTTGTAGATAGTATCAAACTAGATAATACTGAGACATGTTATTATCATACATACCATCATTTCATGTCACATGATCCAGGATAAACTTGTACAATTTTTTACTCTACAATTTTTGTGGCTGAGATGAATATTTCTTTGTATTTAGTTTTGGATTCAAAAGTAAATTGCTTCGTTACTTGTCCGACTCCGGTGTGTGACAGGTCAAGATCCCAGAGGTCCTTTTCCTCTTCCCGGTAAAAGTTGCCGATAGTTGTGTCATCTTAAAGTTGATGATGTAATTATTGTTGCGAAACTTAGAAAAGGTTATTGTCGAGTACTAATAAGAAGTGGGTCTCTCCAATGAACTTGCCACTTTCCCTTCTTAATGGTTCGATGAATTCATAATTGTCCGTAATCATTCATTGTCGATATTAAGTGCTCCGTAATGCTACCGATAACCACTTTAATTAACCAAGTGAATTACTACTATAGTTTTAACAAAATATAAAACTCCATCTTTGATCTTTTTTATTTTAACAAATCTAAATATTTGTGACAATTACTTAGTACTTGTAAGAAATTGACCGACCACATGGATCTTGGATGTATCAAGAACATTAATATGAGTTTAACCACGGATTATAGAGCACTCAAGTCATATAATAGCAGCCCGAATCAAAGTCAAAGGAAGTAAAAAATACACAATTAAATAATCTCCAAAGTAAGAGTCAGCGGTGGAGTTATTGGTGGAACAGAGTGGCATTTTTAGAACCCCGAGGAGGTCTACAACTTAAGGATAAAACGTGGCAAGAGGACGTTGAGGTGGAGCTTCGGTGCCAAGAACACAGTGCGACACGTGGAGCCTGAGAAGACGGGGCATTCGGACACAGAGACACGGAACCACCGGACAGGAGATGGCGTAATTTTGTGATTTGTAAAGAGGGTGTCAATTCGATTCATCGTCGATCCTCACCGTGACAAATCTTCGTGCGTGACATTGTGACAATGATTTTTAATCAACGTTCCAAGATTAGAATCTTAAAATTGTAAGATATTCAAACATGTATTGAATAAGTTGATATTTTGTAAATTTTTACAATTTTAAATATGATTGCTTTAAATCCAGTTATGAAGTTTTTTTCTAAATAAATTTTATTAACAAAAAGTGAACAAATGCATCAATCACACTCACGAAAAGCTCAAAAACCTCTACATCAAAATTACAATAAAAATACAAAGTCTAAATCAAGCAAGAAAAAGAAACATGTGATAGAAAAAGCTGAAGCATAATTTAACAACGTATCACAAATTGACAAACAGGAATAAAGAGTAACCGTGGCAAACTAACTATACAATGAAATATAATCCTAATAGCTATTCTCGATTACGAATAGTAAAAAAAATGTGTTTATTATAAATCGCTTCCTCAATTTCTCGAATTCTAGTTGACGAGTGACCTTTGGTCCAGCGACACAAGAGTGAAGAGGGGTTTGGGAAGTTCAGAGTTCAATTCCTAATTATAATAGAATATGTATTAGAATAGGGTCTCAAAAAAAAAATCTCGAATTCTAGTTATTAGTTTAATCAAACTAATTTTGACTTTGATTTGTAAAGTAAAAAATACATATAAATATTGACATTAAGATTTAAGGTTTTAAGAGTGCGCAGATTAATTGTGTTATCATTGATTTCTTTTGAGTTACTTTTGTAGATCCCTTTTTTCTCTTTATATTCCCACTCACTCGCTTTAGCAAAGTGCTTGCATTGCATCCAAAGTACGTATTACGTACCGTTTCCCTTCGTTGCTTACGCAAGAGGGTAGTACTTTTTAAAGTAAAATTATATTGATTATATATTATTTACAAAACCATTTAGCAATTGTAGATTTTTCTCAATGTTGCATTTATCAGTCTCAAAAGATAACTAATTCCATTTAAGTTTGGGTAGGAAGGAAGATATTTATCGGCACTTTACATGATGAAGAGTAACAATCAATAAAAATTGATTCAAATAATAAAATATTCAGATTCATGTAAAAACTCTAAAACATAATTTGTGAGTGCACAACTTTGAATATTATAATATAGAAAAAACTATAGTGTGCTGCATGTTCGAAAGATTCGTTATAGACTTAAATTGCTAGTAAGATCTGTGATCCGGTTTTAATTAATCAAATTCGTGTTTGCATTATAATTGGTTAATAATTAGGGGGACATGATTGCTGTCTCTGATCTACTCGCCTATAGGAAGCTTCCTAATTTCTCCCTTTCAGCAAGACATAATTGGCCTTTTGACTAAAAGAAATATAAATAATGCAATTTGATTATTTTAATTTTGAGGTTATGTGCTTGGTTTGGTCGTCATCCGTTAAACTAATACAAGTGGACCGGAGCCCATGGCCTTTTTCAAATATAAATGTTTTGTTTGTTCAGTTAACCCTTTTTGAGTCCTCCTGGTCCAGTTGGATCACAAGGTTAATTATATAAGCCATCAATTAGTTTTTTGTTTAATGTTTAAACTACTTTGTCATCGGACAGTATTGGTATATGTTTGAATATTTTTTAAAGTATAATAATACTTTTGCAATAAATATATATCTTCATTTATAGGAATAGAACTCGTATTTGTTAAGTAAATTATAATATATTCAATTGATCTAATTATTATTTTGTTATTGCGCAGAGTATTTAAAAAAGAGGAGCCATAAGTTTCCACGTCGCCAGAAACGGGATGCGGAACAAAGGAACACAAGCGAACCCATGGTCAGTACTATTGCAGTGTTCCAGTTCATCCACGATTAATTTGCATTGTTTTTTCTCTAGCTTAAAGTTTCAATAGGAATATATGAATAGTAAACAAACTATATGATGATTTTTTTAACTACGCTGATTTTATAAATCTACATAATTAGATTAAAGTTGACCGGAATTAAGAAACATATAGAACAAATAAACCGTCACTTAGCGAATTGAATCAAGGAAATAAATAAAAGTAGAAGGTAACAAGTAAAGACAAGCATAAAGTTGAGAATAATCAACCGACAACTACACGAGTGTCATAAATTACCGAAAATTCTCTAGTCATTAAACAACAAGACATGCATGCACTAGATATTTTTGAGCGATTATATTTATTTATTCAAAAACAATAATCATCGGTCTTGTAAGAGGTTAAATTTATTAGTTGTTACACTTGCTAGTTAGTAAGATGGTCACACTAATTTGATAATGATCGTATTGAGGTCTATTACAAATTGGTACCAAAAGTGTTCGGATTCGACAATTATCAGGTAATAACAGATTGGTACACCATTCTCAACGAGTTCTTTCTGATTACTTTCATAATATTGGTCCACCATGTACAGCTCGAGAAGTCAAAAACAACCATTTTTTAGGGGTAAAACACACAAATTATATTATAAACGGGATTACATAGCGATACAAAAAGATCGCAAGCGCAAGACAAGATAGTCGTTCAGAAATTGAAACCGATCCAACGAGTGCAATGAGGCACAGAACGAGGACGAAGAGCGATCGAAAAGGTCCTAAGAGATGAGTTATGGTTGTTTGTTAATGTCGATATAGCATTCTCTTACAAGATTCGAACCTGCTTGAACTTTTCTTTCATTAAAAAAAAAGTACAAGCATATAAGAGCTGGCAAACCCCAATAGTGAATACCCACCAACCGGCACACACACACTTGGGGTCTGGGGATACGAGCATGCATGTGTGCTCCCATAAATTATGCTCAGATTCGGATCCAAACTTAAATATTAATTTAATGGTAACTAATTACGTACTTATTGTTCATGGGAGGATACAACTGATTAAACGCTAAGCGAGATTTTTTTCCAATTGATTTTGAATTACTCGTTACAACAAGCTCCCACAAAAATCTTTGCCGGATAAATCTGTCTCTTATGACAAAATTATACATGCTAATGCAATTTTGAATTGTTCAATCAAGAATAGACTGCAAATTAGTTTTAAAAGCTAGTTTACAAACGTAAATAATTAAGAAAGGTCATAAAAATAAGAAAATCAAGTACTTGATAAAACATAATCTCTGATATCCAATCAGGTTAGTTCAACAATATATGTAAATGTTGCGAAAGGGGTCTCATATTCTCTAATATCCAATCGAATATACTAACCATTCTATTGTGATACTTATTCATATTCATCTTCTGATGAGGTGTCTTGCTTGTCTTGAAGTCAAGCCTTTTCTTGAACAAGCAAAATTTTAATTATTAAAAAATAAAAACCTTTATAGTAAGTATTAAAATCTGGAGCACAACTCACCCAGGTTACCAAAAAATAGAGACATATCTAAAATATTATCGCTAATTAAATAGGCCCGATTCCCCTACTAAGTTTTATATTAGCTTCCGACATTCAGTTGCTTCCGGAATTGATTTTTTGGCCTCTTGTTTTTTCGTTGTTCCTTTCCTCGTAGTCTTTTCTACCAGGCCCAAATGATGTCCCTTCCCCTTGAAGTCTACTCCATGTCAGACTTCGAGTTCACCTATTATATTTCTTGAGCTATCAATCCCATTAGTCTCTAAATTATCGAGAGTTAGAACAGCAATATGACTCCTTGTCTTTTTTCACAAGCACTAAAATCACATCAATCTATTTTATTTGAGTTAAAAATTTCGATTGTTCAACCAAGATATACGTGCACAAGCTCGTGCAAGATTTTTGGGCACAGTGCAACATTTTAACCCGGTGAACAAGTGTACCAGTTGCATGGATAATATCCGGAACACTGAAATTATGTGTGGTAGAGACAATATGCAAAAAATGGCAACTAGGCAACTTAATTTTCAGCTCTAATGGTACATAAGCCTAAAATAATAATGAAAGTAACATGTTTAGAAACAAATAAAATAATTGTTCTGAGTACGTGTAAATCTAAGTACAACCTTATCTCTTGCACGAACAACATTATAACGACCATAAAACTTACATCTTACATGTCCTCCATAGTGGAATCGGAACAAATTAAATTAAAAATTTGAATCATCTTGAAAGTTTCTCTCAAAGTCTTTCTTGTCCTGGAAAAAGAGATGCGAAACCTTAAAATAAAGGAGATCTTCTAGGTAACCTTTTCTCCTTCTACACCTCTTGGAAATAGCTAGATTTTTAACGACAGTTGGAATTTGGGAATTTCTTTGATTTGTATTCTACGGCTGGAGTTGCTATCTCAACATCTTTATGAATGCAACTATAGTCCTGCAATAATAAAAGAAAGGAAAACTATCGTAAAATAAAGTTTAACAGTTTTAATTCTAAATATTATAAATTCACACAAGAAATATAATATTATATCCTCAGCCCTACACAACGCCTGTACACATTTTGAGTTAGTTGTTACATAAGGAAAGTATAATTTTTACAAGAACTTACAACTTCGCATCTGATGGAACAAAACTTGTCATCCCTTAGACCATAATAGCATTGCTCGCATTGGAAGGTAGCCAGATTAGGAATCCCGACACACTGTTTGTTCTCGGTCTTGGTTTTGGATAAAATATTTTCTCACGATTAATGGTGAACACATGGATATCACGTACATCCTAATAATTTTGAATTTCATCTTTTTTACAGCTGGGTAACCTGATGCTTTGAAAACATATATACAATAAAAAAAATTTAACATATACAAACACAGAATGCAATATACAGCACATTACTTATACTAACACTTTGTCATATTTGATTCGAAATTGTATTACTCGATCGATTGAGTAACCAAATATCAGATGATATCAAAAAGAATAACGAATGCCCAACAATTGGTAGTGATCAGATTAGTTTATATGAGGATTAACTTACTGGAGAATCGCGTGACCGAAAAATTGTTGATGTTCAAGACAAATTTTGCAGAGCAGGGATTGTTGACAATCAACAGCAGAAATAATTGCAGGTTTTTGGATTATCCTTGTGGTCAGGTCACTCTCGGTAAAATTCAGCACTTATTAGTGAATCTAACCATTGGGACTCCTCCTCTCTCCTTTGATCTTCCATTATGTATGTTCCTTATTTTTTTTTGTATTTCATCTCCAACTTATTACACCGTCTTAAATCCCCACGGTAATTACAATTTTTGTAGGAATCGGTTAGTTTCCGAATTAGAATTTTTGGGCTATAATAATGTCCAAATTAGATAGAGATTAGGAGATTATTCATGTTGTGTTTTAGACATATAAATATGAAAAAAATACTATTAGTAAGCTAGCCGATAGTGTTTTGGATAGTCCATAGGGGAAAGATATAATCATGGCTTTGCACGTGAGGGTCAAAACAAAAAATATAATTGTAGAGGAATGAAGAAGTTGGAAACGTCAATTTGATATACCAAAGTCTGAAATAACGACTTGAACAACAAGATAAAGTTATTCTCAGGCGTAATATTGATTAATTTAATTTTACGATCTTGGTTCATAACGAAATCCTCGATTTTTCAAAAGAAAAATTTCGAAGTCTGGGTTCAATCCTTTAACCAGATTAAACACTGGGCTTAAATCTTGGCGACACAAAACATAAGAATTCACTTTTTGAGAATACAAAGTCCAGGCCCAACACTCATATATACACACACATCATATATGTGTAAATTGGTTTACGGAAATAACTAAAGAATATCA
Organism: Hypericum perforatum; assembly: GCA_012979155.1. Lineage (NCBI taxonomy): Eukaryota > Viridiplantae > Streptophyta > Magnoliopsida > Malpighiales > Hypericaceae > Hypericum > Hypericum perforatum. The sequence continues at coordinate 116,486 of SOPF01028228.1, forward strand.
ATAGACGTCTATTATTGAATTTAACCGACTCAATCGTACAATTATAAAGACTCTTAATATCTCCAGAACACAAAAGACTAAAAAGTACCGATATTATCTCCAGATTAACTCTGCCTGAAATAAAATTAACTATCTGAAAATTGCAGAGTTTTTCAACGCCGAGTTGCCGAGTGTGAGCCTAAAATAGAGGAGCTCTTCTTGGTATCCCTTTCCTCTTATTACGCCTCATGGGAATACCTAGATTTTTCTTTAATCTGTAATCGATGGCTGGAATCGCTATTTCAACATCTTCGGACATGCCACTAGTTGACGGATAATCTCTAATATAGTCCTGTAATAATAATAAAAAGAAAAAAAAAATCATCCTTACAATATAATCCAACAAATCATAATTCAGTGACTTGATGATTGCAATCAATTTGAGAAGTTAATTAATAAAGAAATTAAAAAATTTACAAAAACTTACAACTTTGCATTTGATGGAACAATACTCGTTCTCTTTTAGTCCGTAATGGCATTGCTTGCAGTGGAAGGTACCCGAATTTGGAGTTTCAGCATTATCCGTTCTGGGTCTTGGTTTAGGGAAATAAACCTTCTTTTTGTTGATAGTGAAATCACAGAGTCCACGTATGTCATAATAATCTCTGATTTCATCTTTTCTCACGGAAGGATAACCTGACGTTTTGAAAATCTACATACAAAACAAGAAGTCAACAAATTATTAACATAGACAAAAAAAAGTTAAATTAGTCGTAATAATGTTCGAAGATTATATCGACAAATACAACCAACAACGAACCATCGATTCTAATTAGATTAACTCACCTGGAGAATGATGTGACTCGAACCTTTGTGACGATTGTAACAGGTCGTGCATAAGAGAGATTGTTGACAATTACAACAGAAGTAATTGCAAGCTCTTGCCTCATCCTTATGCTCAGAGCACTTCTGGTAAAATTCTGCTCTTATCAATGAATCCAACCATAGAGGCTTCGCCTGACTCCTTTGATCTTCCATTGCGTATGTTCCTGGTTTTTGTTTTGTATTTCATGTCCATCTTATTACCCTTTTTAAAGCCCCGCGGCAATTACAATCTTCGTAGGAATAGGGTTAGTTTCCTAGTTAGGATATACAATAATAATGTCCTAATTAGATTGAGATAAGGAGATTATTCATATTGTGTTCTAAACATACTATTCATAAATCTTTCATAGTGTCCGACTATAAATATGAGAGCTTAAAAAATAGGTTAACTATGATCACACAACATTCTACGAAAAAAAAACTACGACCACTCAACATACCGAGAATTTAATAAAATTTAAGAGATGACGTAAATTTAATGTAGGCCGACATAAATTCAAATTTATTGTTTTTCTAGCTTTTAATTTGAGAAAATGTTCTCTATGTGGCTAAAACGATAGACAATAATTTCTCCTTTTGCCAAAGATCGGCAATCAGATCCTACTTTTGTTCCTATAATCAATATGGCAAATGCCAAGTTATTATTTTTATATATCTAGTATAAATACGGGTAAGTGCACGTAATTGCATTCCTTTGCCGTAATTATATTGAAGAATTATAAATTTATTTATAAAAAAATAAATCTCGTTTTTTGTGCCAATTTGATTCATTCGCAAGGAATCTGAAAGGGCAAAGACAATCAATTATGTTATTACTCGACCAAAAAAAAAATCAATTATGTTATTATTTTAATTTAATAAAAATGTGACTGAACAAAAAAATAAGGTAAATATGATTTGATATTTCGTTGTCGGGTTCTTAGCTGAATTCGGACTAGATACTTCGTAGGATTTTTGAGTTCTCTGTTCAATTTCCATCTTCATCTAAGCATTATAATAAGCAAAATGAATCTGAACCAAGAGAGTTTCGGTACAAGCTTAGTTTGGATACAGAACCGAGCCATCTATTTACTCAAGCTGGGCATACCAGATACCCTGGATCTTCACATCCTTGGGTACCTTGGCACCCAAGTCGGTATCGGACGGCTGCAGACTCTCGAACACGCCGATGATCTCTCCAGTGTCGGGCTTGGTTCCGGTGACGCTAAGCGTGATCTTTCCAGTGGACGAAGCAGTGTTCTTGATGTTCTCCTTGAGCAGCTCCTCCTCGTCTCCTCTGCCTCCGGCCGGCAACGCAACTGCATTGTCGTATCCGGTGGATCCACCCCTACCCTTTGGGTCCAAGAAGGATGATCCACGGTAGGATGGCACGAGGAACTCTCCGCTGAAGCTTTCGGGCTTGCCAGTGGCAACCAGCTGCTTGACAGTGAAAAGGAACGGCACACGCTCGCCTCCGGGGAGCTGCACGGTCACCGCAGCGTAGTCGATGCCGTCCTTCTCCTCGAACTTGACGGTGCCATCGGGGGCGACATCAAAAGGCCCCTCTATTTCGTCGAGGGTGTAGGTTAGGCGAGTCATAAGCTTGGTCTTTTGGAAATCAGGAGGGGAATTCTTGCTCACTCCTTCTGCCTTGACAGTGAATGAAGTTGGCTCCAAGCAGAACTTCTTGGCAGTGTACTTGCCTGGCTTGAAGGCAAACTTGTCGACTCCACCTTCGATTGTTGGGCACTGGTTGGCAGTTCCAGTTCCTTTCACTTCCAAGTATGTCTTGCTCTGGATTTCATCGAAGGTTAGCCTCTTTGGGACACCCTCCGCGCTCGCTCCCTATACATTAATAGCAAGTAACGCAGTTTAGTAAGTGACTAGGCCATGGCCCTGCTAAGAACTCTATTGGTCAAAACTTCCAGGGAAGACAAATTGATATGCTTGAGCCTAAGCATGAAATATAAAAATGTCTCGTGCTTCTTGTAAATTATGAACTAAACAAATGTTGCCTTAATTAAGCCAAAAATAACACTTAGTCTAGAACATGTCTTGTACTTTTTTTTGAACCACTAAGTCACGTATTTCATACTTCCACTATTTGTTCACGTCCTTTAATTACTTTGGTAACATAGCATCAACCAATCATAAACAGAAATGAACTTAACTATCAATAACTAATAACAACAAATGAGCTTATCAGCTGTTGAACTATCAGTTACATTTTACTTCTCAACATACACCAACAATCAAAACCAAGTTTACAGAATTGAATTTGCTAGCAGCTACCGATCGTTGCTAGCAACACCACGAATTGATCGGCTATCGACTATCAGTTAAATTTACTTCTCAACATAGCATTAACTCTGTTTTTTACAAGTAAAATTTAACACCACAACAATGCCAAGGTCTGAACCTTGGACCTTCAAGATAATTACAACGTAGCATCAACTATCCAAGTTTACCAAAAACATACATAATAACTGCATCACCTAGCAGCTATCAACTGCCGTTATTTATCTACACAATCCGCGTCAATCAGCTACCGATGATCTGCTGAACAAGGTCCGGTCAGACTATATATGACATCACATTCACGTGTAATCCATTTTTCCATGTCAACAATCTTCAATCCTACCAAAGAGTTGGTGCATGAACAGATTACAGAAGCAGACATAACTAATAGCAATACTAACCGAGACGACGAGGGCCGAAGTGGCAAGAGCAAAGCCAGCGATCTTAGTGGCATCAACGAACTTGTGAGCCAAGTCCTTGAGGTCAGCTTGCAAGGAGCAGCTGATCCTGTCACTCTTAAGAGCACACTGAACCTGAGGAAGAACCCTCACTCTCCCCACCGTCACCTTGGTGGGTTGCTGCATGAACGTGGCTGCCGCCTGTACTGAAGTCGCCATTTTCTCCCAATGTTTCGACACAGAGAGAGACAGACCAAGGGATATGATATTATGATATGTAAGAAAGAAGACAAGCAAGCATTACCAAGTGTTTTTGTGTCGTGTTGGATTAGGATAAGATTAGGATAAGGGGTGGAATTCTTTCATTCTGCCATTGGTTGGCTCTTGTTATTCTACTTGCCACGTGGCCTGTTTCTAGTATGGGATGGAGATACTTGTCACCTTGTATTGTTGTTCTGTTGGATGATGTTGTGTGACGTGGATGGAAAATAATTTGGTTGTTATATGGTCAGGTTTTTACTTGGTCCCTCCTTTCTGAACAAAATTAAGCCAAAAACTCTGATGAAAGGCGATTAATTGGATGGTGATCTTCACTTATCAAGTAGTGACCATTGATGGTGAGCCCTAACATGGATTAATCGTTAGCTATACTACTAAATCATACGCATTTAATATTAGTTGAAATAACTATTCGGGAAAATACACTAGAAAGCCAAAAGAGATGTAAACAAATATCCAAGTGGCTCAAGCCCACTCTAAGAAAAATAGCTAGGCCCAGATGAGGAATAACGTGCCAGAAAGAAAACAAAAAGGTGATATGGCCTATACAGGTCTCGAACCTGTGACCTTCGCGTTATTAGCACGACGCTCTAACCAACTGAGCTAATAGGCCGTCCGTTACTGTTATGCTTAATTATGTTTATATTGTTTTAAATGATTATCGGACAGTTTGTTGATATATTTTTCACTTGTCTTCTTATACTTTTTTGAGAAGGTACTTGTCTTCTTAATTCTTATTCGATTGAAACTTAATACTAACATATGTCAGACCCGATACTCGAATTTTTCTTCTTGATACTTGATACTCATTAACTGATTAAGTTATCTAGAATAGACAAGATATTTTGCAAATATCTTCTCTCTCTCAAAGTGTTCCCTGTCTAAAACACAGAGTGGAGGACCCTTTAATAACTCGCCGCCGCCGCCGCCCCTTTGTTTGCCCCTTTCTCCTTTCTTTAATCTCCTTCCTTCATCTCCTTTCTCTTCCGATTGTCTCTCTCGGAGTGGAGCTTTTCTCTCCCGTTGTGGAGCTTTTCTATCCCTTAATCTTAGCCGGTCACCGTCGCCCGTCCATGCCTTCCCACTGTCGTTCGAGCTGGCCTGCCGTCCGTGCCAGACAGCTCCAGGCAACTCATTCCCTCTGTCCATAACCCGCCGTCGTCCTCGTTCACGGTCGTCCACCGTCATCCGTGCTAGGCCTCAGTCCGTGTTCGGGCCAACCAGCTGTTCGTGCCTAGCGGCGTCGGCCGGGTCGCTCCCTCTGTCCATATCCCGTCGTCGTCTTCGTTATCCGCTGCTTCCCTCCAAGCCTCAGTCGCAGACTCCGCCTCCGTCGCCCAGTGGCGGCCGTCCTCGTCGTTGTGGCCGTCACTACCGTTGAAGCCTTCTTCCTCGCCGTCCTCCCTAGTCCAGCGTTAGTCTCTGTCGTTTGTGGGTTGCTTGTTGGGCCAGCTTGCTTGCTAGGCCTTTTTGCATTTTGGGCTTGTTTGGTTTGGGATTGTTGGGCTTTGGACTTGGCTTGTTAGGCCCCTTTGTTGGGCTTTGGTTTTGGTTTGTTGAGCCCTTTTACTTGTTGCTTTAATTTTCTGGGCTGTCTCTTTTTCCGGGCCTCGTCTGTTTGTTGGCTTTGTCAGAATTTCGCTCTGCTTTTGTTGTTGCTTGTTTCGGCTTCAGCCGACTCTGTGTTCCTTTCGGATTTTGCAACTTGTCCAATGGGTGTGGGAGGAGAAACTTGTCTCGGTCGATTCACGTCGACCTTGGTTCTCTGCTGAGTGTATCTTGTACACACTCAGTTGCCCTCTCGACTTTGTCTTGAGGTTTTTATACCGAACTTCGGTTCGGCAACTTCCGCCTCGATCGTTTGTCTTAGTACCTTTTCGATCGCCCACCTTCCTCGTCATGTGCCTCCTTGCACTCGTTGGATTGATTTCAATTTCTATTTGACTATCTTGTTTTGTACTTGCTATTTTTATAATATAATTTGTGCGTTTTACCCCCTCAAAAAATACTCATTAACTGATTAAAAATACAGCAACATTCCGACAGTTATTTTATGTATGTTATTCATTTCACTTTTCGTTGGTTTTTTTACTCTTTTTAGATTATTTCTCTTAAATGTTACCGAAACCAACGTCATCTTTGACCGATGGTTTGCTTTTTTACTTTTTTAAGCTCATCGTCATACTCATTTCCAACATTATTTTTCTACAATAATCATTACTGGCTTATTTAATGTCGCTTACCGCCCAGCCCCAGGATAGACTACGAGAGACCATCCAAAATATCAGACAAACAATCAGCGAAGTAACAGAAACACAAAATAACCCAAAAAATTCGGAAAAATAAACAGAGAATAAGAGAAGCCCAGAAAGGGAAAAGAAGTGACGAGCAAGTAATTATTTAAAAAAAAATGGGGAATTAATCTCTCAGACAAATGCCTCGATTTTTCGTCACGATTTTAAGAATGGATTTCATCGGACTCGTCATCTTATTGTGTTCATCACCGAGAAATTTTCCCCCTCGTTAGTTAAAAAACAATAACAAATTAGTGGTTTTTTTTTTGTTAGAAGACAAAATTAAAGACGGATGGGACTGAAATTCCCAAATCAAAAAAACAAGTAGAAGAATCGAATCGCTAAGGCTATTACAGATCACTAGTTAAACTCAGAGGAGGAAGATGGGGCTTTGGTTTGGCTTTTATAGGGGCTGGTCTAGGGTTTATAAGGGGTTTTTTTTACTGGTAAGAAGTTACAAACGTGCCCTTCCGCTTTGATTGGATAATTTATTACGAGGGGAAAAGTCTACCTAGACCCGTTTCCATATAGATCCTTGTAGTATAAAAAGGTCATAACCGGTCCTCGTGCTTCCAATTTTTC
>SOPF01028228.1:123189-142842 GCA_012979155.1 Hypericum perforatum
GGACCGGTTATGACTTTTTTATACTACATGGACCTATCTGAGAACGGGTCAAACCACAGGAGCCTAGGTAGACTTTTCCCTTTTGCGAATTATTAATTAGGAAAAAACACAGTGTCCCACTCCACTAGGCCTCCTGGTTAAAGAATAATCAATCAAATTGGGCCTCCCTCTGGGCCTTTTGGGTAATGCGTTTGCTAAAAATCATTACAAGAAAAAAGAAAGATTTTCCTAAATTGTAATATCTATGTTTTATATTTCACAAATCCTGGTTTAACTCTTACAATGAAACATTCCTCTATTTCAAGCGAACCCTCAATATATCAAAACCAAGGCACTTATCATTTTTACCACAAACGATTATTATGGCCAAAGTATTGTATATGACTTGGTCAATTTGATGGTTAAGATTTAAGATTTTTCTATTTGTTAGTAAGATGTTATTTTTCTGAGATCATTGTATCATAAATCATTGTTCATTATTATTAAGAGAGCGGATTCCTACTTGTAATCTTCATATTCTCGAACCCAATTTTTTAAAATGAATGTAATTTTCTTCCTTTGGTGTGTTGTTATTGTTGTGTGTTTGGGTAGACCTTTTTTCATGTAACAATTATAATTCATTGTCATTTACATTTATATATATTTCCGATAACAGTTAACAAATCAGAAATAGTCAAATAGAGGTAAGAAAATTTTTTTTTTTGGAAATGGTTAGTGTACATCTTAGTAAACACTCTTTATCGTTCCTCCAACTCCAGATCCATCATGTAATTGCAAATGTGGTAACAATTAGATAGCCTATAGTCGCTGTCCTCGATGTTGGTCCATTCTCTGTTATTGATACTTGTCGTCTTCTATGCTTTTGTCAGATGACTCTATTTCCAAACAGGTAGCTGAGCCTGAATCTAACATGGAGTTGAACTCCAAGATTGACATAAGACAGAGGGAGCAGACCAGCTGCAATACTTCACACTAACAGCCTTAACCGATCCTTGAAAATCTATACAAAGAAAAGGAAACGCAGCTGCTCTCTTTTTTGCTTATTCGCGTGGTGTCCAATTACGGCCGGATCCCAAACGCACAAACTTCGTAAAAGAGCATCTGCGACTAGTTCTGCATTGTCCTAAAAGCCGTGCGAATCTTGGCTTTAATCTACGCATCCACGAAGACGACGTATGACATCAGTCCAAAACAAGTAATCATCACGGCCATTACGTTTTTTTTTCTCTCTTATCCAAATCAGCCGATCAATCAAATTTCAATTCTCTGACGAATTAGAGTAATTAGTACACAACTAATCGATGTGATCATGATGACGATGACGCCGACGACCGTGGTTCTGCATTCCTTTGCTGGCGTTCACCATTGTTTGTTCATGAGAATCGCACACCTGGGTCTTGAACTTGCACCCGAACTTCCTTGTCAGGGACGCTTTCCACCCATTCGAAGAGGGGGCGGTCCCGGCTTCCTTGTCGATCTTGTTTATGGCCTTCTTCATTGTTGAACACTCCCTCTCCAACTGATGCACCCGCGTCCTCATGCTGTCCATGTCCAGCCTCAGCACCTGATTCTCCCTCACTGCTTTCCGCCACGTACCCCCGCCTTCCCCATCGCCACCCACTGCGGCCTCCATGTCCTGTTGCTGATACTCTGCTCCCACCAAGGAGAGCCTCCCTGCATCCGCCGAGGTCTCTGCTGCAATGAGTGTCCCTGCGATCGCATGGCGGAGCTGCAGCTGCTCGAAGAAAAGAACCTGGACGACAGCTCGTAATGGTAGACGCTCGTTCTGTGCGGCATGGGTGCACGCTTCTAGCGACAACTTCTGGCAGTCCATTATCCCACATATCCTCTCCCTCTCTGCCTCCGATATCGACGGATGCGCCTTTTGTTTCCCATACCAAAACAACGTCATTTCAATCATCAAAAGAGAAACTAAAACAATCAATTATTGGAAAGTGAAGAAAAGAAGAAGAAGATTATATTAGTACCTTTAGGAAAACGTCAACGGCTCTGTAGAGCCCGTCATCGAATAACCTAGCCGATTCTGGCAGCGAGATCGCCAGATTATAGAACCTATCGGGCTTCAAATTCGCGTCAGACGCGATCTCTGCTAGGTAACCGTCGATAAGCTTTCCGACGAGCATCAATGCCGGCGACCTCCCCGCATCTCCCTCGTCCTCCTCTGCCTCCGCCTGTTTGATTTCCCCGGAGCCGCTCACACTACTCCTTTGCCGCCGCCTCCCTCCTTCCTCGCTTCCTTTCAGATAACAACCTAATATCCGCTCGACGCAGTCGACGTCGTACAGAGTCTCGTTCAGGTACGAGTAGCTCGGGATTAGCAAGTCGTCGAGCGAGGCTAGGTCCAGCCGCGAGGCGACCTTCCTCTCCAGCGTGGCTCGGATGGGCTCCGGCGCGTTCAGTATGTTCGCCGTCCTCAACAATCCGAACAAGAATCTCGTAACCGTCGGGGACCTTGGGCTGTCCAATGGCAGGTTCGTAATAACCACATCCAAAACCTCCCGTTGTTCGCTTTCCGAAGCTAAGGAAGTTGACGTGGAAGTGGAAGAAGAGGAAGGCTTAACGGATCGGCTGGACCGGGATATTCCCGGAATATTCCTTTTTGCATAGTACATTAAGCAGCTCTCCATTATCTCGGGGCTTAGATCGCGACTCGTCATCGCTCCGACGAGCCGCTTAAACACCGGCAAGCTCAAAGCCGCCACGTGTTCCAACCACGAGGAACTCTCGGAGCTCGCGCCACCCCCCTTCCGGCGAACAGCGGACTCGATCCCTACGTCACCGGTGACCGGCCACCCGAACAATGCGGCGGGGTCGGAGGACGCTGCCCTTGACGAGATGGATTCAATGCACATCGCGACGACCCCTAGGGTTTCGGCGAGCGGGAGAACCTTCTCGCAGGACTTCAACGCCATAGCGGAGTCCTTGAGGCTACTGAGGACGGAGTTGGAGAGAAAGAGCTCCGTCTTCGCGACGAGGTTCTCCACTGAGTAGTCCTCGGTCATATCTAGGTACTCGGCGGCGCACCGGAGAGGCACGGCGGTGGAGGCGGAGAGCTCCGGCTTGACGCCGTAACAGAACTTTGCGGCGGCCTCGAACGTGGCGGAGCCGCCGGGGAAGTCCGGCAGTTCGATTCGGAATTTGATCTCCTCGATCTCGTCATCCTCCACGTCATCGTTTTCCTCTTGCTCCGTTATTAGCTGGTGGAGCCTCCGGCTTTTCGACATTAGAGGAAACTGCAACAAAATAAAAAATAATAATAATAATAATTAATCTTATCGAACCTAACTTAGATTAGGAAGTAACATAGAACATGTAATTAAGTAATAACCTTGTGGAGGTGGAAGGTCATGTCTTGGACTTCGATCACAATGTCGCTGGGTAATCCGGTGGTACAAAACCTGTAATTAGTTGATAAAGCAAGTTAAAATCCTCTGTTTTAGCAGGAACTAATTTTAACATAATAATAAGAATAATAATAATAATAATAATAATAATAATAAAAGTTAACTAACCAAGCTTGTGCCTTGGAGGTGGGTTTCTCCTCCCTCTCAATCTCAGCATCCATTTTTTGAGTGATTATTGGAAATATTTGGGTTGTGGGTTTTAGTGTTTTGTTTCTGTTGTTAGGGAGGAGACTAGGCCATTAGATCTATGGGTGAAGCTAGTAGATAGAGAGAGGTGTGTATATGCTATATATATTATTAATTATTGTATTAGCTGAGAAATATAATATAATGTCGTATGTTTTATTATTTGAAGAGGGGGAAGGAGGGCAGTGAGAAGAATGGGAGGGAATCCAATAGCTGAAAACGGGACAAAGATCTCTTTACACGTCGGAGTATGAATTTGTATTCACATTTATTATTAGACAAATAATAATTCTTTCGTAAATCGAATTCGAATTCGTCTGAATTTGAATTATGTTAGTCCGTAAATTCAGCCACTCTCAATTTGTAATCTTGGTTCAAATTTTATTAGTGCAATAGATATTATAGAAAAACCACTATCTTTCTATGCCTTTTTTCTTCTTCTTCTGCCATTGCTACGGTGAGGGTTTTCACCTTTAGAAGGACCACGGTCTCGGAAAATCTTCTTGTGCAGTTGGCGGAATTATTTACGGTGGTGGTTGACAACCAGGGAGGGGTATTCACTTTTTGGCGTGGATTGTGGAATTCTTTTACTTGCTTCTTCAATTGTCTTCTTTCTCAGGTCCACTGATATGAGTCTATTGAACAGCTAATTCCTTAATAATGCACCTACTACGTGTAAATCTACTAGTTACTTTAATTGAGTCAACAAACACTTAGATCTAAGTAAATTAAGAAGTTTCTACTTTAATTATTTGTTGGCTTCAAAAAAAAAAAATTTAGCCTAACAACAAAAGTTAGTTGCATGATTTGGTTTAGTTAAAATCTTAACAATATGAAATTAGATATAAAAAAAGATTAACTAAAAAAATTTGTTGGTAGAATTTTATCATCCCTTGCTCAAATACCTGATGTTATAAATAAAAATATGGATGTTGCAATTTTGTATTAATAGTAGCTCTCTTACATTGTCAAATTTTGATCTGACAGTAAATAATATTGTATCTTTCTGAACAAGGATTTGGGCACTGTCGGAGCCCTAACCACATCCCGTGATAGCACATACGCCACTTGACTTTTGGGATTATACGTCGAGTTGAATTATTAGTATTGTTCTGGGCATACTTAACGACATCCCTTGAACAGTTTGGCTTCTGTTTTTTGCTGATGGCTACCTGACAAGTCTAAATAGATTTAGTATATTGTTTAGAGCTATTTACGGTAATCAGATCAGAACATTAGTAGTTATTATTGATCGTTTGTGGAATTGAAGGGTTAGAGAGAAGAACTTTTTTGGAAGAGGTATAGGTTAATGTTAATTAGATGAAAATTATAAATAAATAATCGACATCGTCAACATATTAAATTTGTCAGGATATGTTGACTTGGCCTTTTTGTAGTTTGTGATTTTACTTATTTTTACTAAAATGCCTAGTAATTTAGCTATTTTCACTTAGATTATGGAGATTTTCAACTTTGATATTTTTTGTGACAAAATCCTAGCTAGGGTTAGTTTTGTCATACTTAACCTTTTCATGGTTATCAATGTCATATTAGGAAATTTTATAAAAATAACCAAGTCACAAAAAACTACTCACTTGATTAATTTATTTATTTTTTACTTAATAATCAAAAATAATTATTTTATAACTCGTTGTTGGTGTTGGTGTCCTAAGACAACAATTTATTAATTAAAATTTTTTGGGCATCATTTTCGTAAATTATCATAAATAATAACACATTTTTTCGAAAGAAAAAATCATTCAAATTTGCAAAGTTTCGTAACAAAATATGTCAAATTTAGAAATATACGTCATAAAAATGGAAAAAGCAAAACCACAAAAGTATCAAATTTGAAAACTTTCGTTATAAAAAATGTCAAACTTAGAAACCTCCGACTTGAAAATGATAAATCAAAATGACAAGGTGCCTAACTGAAAATAAGAGAAATCACATAGTATTGAAGTGAAGTAATCTCAAATTTATAGATAGCTCATGAGTTCGTGTTCATCTAATGGGAAGATTAACTAGTGATAGTTGAGTTTGATCAAGTGTTTCAAGTTCAAATTTGAGAATAGAGTTGCGTTAAAAAATTCCTGAAAGATTTTTTTGTGTGTGATATGACCCAATTTAGATAAAAACTATCGGCTATAAGTTTGAATACGACTATACGACGGCAAAATTGCAATTTATATTTAGGTAGTCAGTGCATCCACGAGCACCACATTCACCAAACAAGGTAGTCGTGTCCCACATGGATATGTTATTACAGTTTTGGTAAAGTATTAAGGTGGTATCCAACGCCAAAACAATTGGGGGTCCAGCGAAACGTTGCCGAATTGTTAACCCACGAACAGGAGAAAGCAAAGGTCCTAGATTTTTTATGCTGGAATTAATGTCACCCACCAAATAGAGAATGCATTTATAATCTATGTTCAATTGGTTCTATTCATATAAATAGTAGTAGAGTATAATTTTGAACAGTAACAGAAAATTTTGACACTGATATTTTATTAAAACCTCGAACCTAGCTTGTTCATTTGATTATTGTTTAATGGGAGGCCGAAATGATCGAGACTTTCTTCCTTGAAACTAAAAACCCACTCTTTCTTAAAAAATAAAAATAAAAAACCACCGATAATGGATTCTTGTACTTTCCTTTTTTAAAATAAATTTGACAATATTTAATCCTAGAGCCTCTTAGATTTGACGACATTTCATGACACTAGGCAATGACCTTTTTGGCCCTTTTATTTCTTTCTTACACCGTCTTTCTTACACCGTCTTGGAATTGAGGTTCAAAATTGAAAAAAAATGTGTGGCGGTCACATGCATTTATAACAACATACCTACCTTCCGACCATTCCCTGCTACCAATTTATGACACTTTTAATGACCCTATCATTACTATACTTAAATTTTGTATTTTTTCAAATAAAATATCGAATTCAATTTTTGTGAATGAAAAAAGTCACTTGAAAAGTATCCTTAAATCCTACATGTCAACACCTTCTTAGGAAAAAAATTGGAGCCTACTTTCACAACCCTCAAATATAAAGAGTTGTACATGTATGCATGAGTTGATGCGTTGGCAAATCACGATTTTTCTTGGTGTTTAGCTTATTGTCATTTTTTTTTGGGAAAAGTCCTCCTAGGGCCCTTGTGGTTTGACCCGTTCCCCGATAGGTCCTTGAGGTTTAAAACGGCGATAACCGGTCTCCGTGCTTCCAATTTTCACATATGAGTCCCCCGATCCGGTTCGATTCGAAAATCCAAAGTTCAATCTCGCAATTCCGATGACAGAAACGCCGATTGTCGACTCCAAGTGACTCATCAAAGTGTCTCCGACATGTAGATACCAGTTTCACATGTTTTCGTCACCTGAATTGCGAGATTGAATTTTGGATTTTTGAATCGAACCGGATCGGGAGGATTCAGATGTGAAAATTGAAAGTACGGGGACCGGTTATCGCCGTTTTAAACTTCAGGGACCTATTTAAAAACGGGTCAAACCACAAGGGCCCTAGGAGGACTTTTCCCTTTATCTTTTCCAGATTATTGAGGACATCGTTGTTAATGGATGGTTATGATGTATTTTTCACCCGGTCGATAATTTGTATCTTCAAAATTATATCTATTTTTTATAACCGTTAATAGTTAATATTCAAAGAGAATATCCACCCACATAAAAATGGTTGGCCTTTTGGAAAAGTCAGGTGATGGGGGACGGGAAAGATGGGAAAGAAAGAAAAAAGTGAAGGAAGGAGATGATTGAGCCCATAAATGGATAATTGCTGGATTATCCACTTTTACTCATAAACTGAACCTTCCGATGTAATAATTGTCCTTGGAGTTGGAACCACAGTTTTTTTTCTACTGTACATGAAATCATTCCAAAATTGGATTAATGTCTCCCTTAACTTTTCAACATCTACGTCATCTTGGATAGTGATTACTCAACTCATACTTAGATCAAGCAAGTAGTAGAATGGTTATTCCAAATAAATTAAAAATGTCAAGAATGTATGAATGTGAAATTAAAGTTTGTTACTTTCATGAAAATTCTATTCAACTTAAACTATAATTAGAATACGTACATCACACGTGAAAAAAAACTTTACTGGAGATGTTTCCCGAATTTAATTTACTCTTTTAATAAAAAGGAAGGATTTTACTGAGTATTGCTTTTATATTTGGTGGATTCAGTAGGCCACTGGATAATTTATTATTATATTTATTCTAAGTTTCTACCGACCTAATTCGCTATTATAAGGTCCCCAGATTGATGCATGGTAAACATCTGCCATGCAGAACAAAATTTCCGCGCCTATGTGCTTCTATGCGGTGTAAAGTCTGTCATTTAATAATTACAACAAGAGGACAAGAAGAACCAAACAATAAACAGCCAAATGTCCTTTTTTTTTATAAGGAAACAGCCAAATATCTAGCATACTTGGATGCGATGATCATGATAACGCCATACATGATTACTAAAAGGTGGGTCATTGCCACCTAACACTAAATTCAACAACTTAGCAAAAACTATTTTAGATTTAGTTAATAATATAATGCTAAATTCAAGAATACTACATTAAAAATTTGGTACAGAATAGTACCTCATTTTCATTTTTCTAATTCTACTCTATTTAAATAATATTAATTAGTTTAATAATTGTTTTACAATTAATTATAAAAAATAGAATGAGAATAGAAGAAAATAAATTGAATGTAGGAGACCCAATAGACTGACCAAAAATCTTTAAATTTGATAAAAAGATATTTTTGTTTAACAAAATATATGGAGCCAAAATCCTTGATTGTTAAATACTTGTTAGAAAATTTTCATCATATTTTACTTATCTTAATTACTCAATAGAGTAAATATGATATCGCAAAAATGTGGGTCAGAATCTTGCTCACTTGAACTTCAACGGCTCATCATATAAAATTTCCTAGGAACCTACATCTATATCTTAAATATCTCTAATGCCTCCAAGCATTAATGATGTGCTTCCACAAACAATAGCAAGTAGCTAAGGCCTAAGAGAACAAGAAAATGCACAAAAACCATGGGTATATCACCCAAAAAGAGAACCTAACCCCAAGAGACTACTACATAGTGGGGTTTAATTAATAAAAAAACTGAAGCATGGCAGGCACTATGCACAAAAGCCAAAGAGCTTGATGATTTATTAATTAATCCATACATCGTTATTAACCATGAGATTAAAGCAACATTCAACAAGATGGGCTGGTCAATACAACATTGACCATGAACATTCCATAGTGGAATTATTATTTATGCAGCTTCAACTTGTAATGCTGCCCAAAAGAAGCTGGAGAGCTCAGTTCCTGCACAAAACGAGTGATGTTGGACCGGTTAAAATTATTACTTGATGCTGCAGCTCAAATAGAGAATACGATGAAATAAAAATTGGAGGGAGGTGACCAAATATATACTAATCGATAACCAACATTTCATATCAACTTGATAAGGAAGATGTCTTAACTTTAACAAAAAAAATTTCGAGTTCAAGTTATTAAAAATACAATAACGTTAGTGACGTATCAACCAAAAGAATTGAAAGCAATATCAATGCATACCCTGCAGTAGTAGTGGAAGCAGCTACCGGCTGCTGGCCGGCGGCCTTGACTTCCGTCGGAATGACAACGCCGGGCCAGGACCGGCACATACAGTGGTTCCCCTGGTCAATGCTGGCATAAAGAGGGACAAGGTGCTTCCCGCACCCGCCCCAAGTCAGCTTCCCGCATTGCTTGCACTCCACTTTATAGCACATATTTTCTCCTCTCAAGCGTTTTGACAAAGTCTGTTTGCGTTGTGAGTGAGTGTCTATTGATTGGCTCGCTTTCTCTAGTTCGGACTTCAGAGCCAATCTTATAAGCCTTATCTTGTTTACTTTGGTCGGGTCGAGAATTGTCCGCTCACAAGGTAAATGCAATGGGGAAGTCTCCTGCTCTTGGTCTTATCACCACCTCCTTGTAACAACAAGGTCTATTGGATTCAACGATACAAAGCTACTAAAGTATGACCAATAAGCCCTTAAATTTAGTAGCAAATTTAACTAGTGAGAATGATATTTTAGTTTAATTAACAAATTTTGAATGCAGATCCTATAATAATATAATAGTGTTAAATATTTTCTAAGAAAATTTACTATCTTTCAAAAGATTTTCCACAAATGCGTGAATATTTGTGGCATGAAGAAAAAATCTATTTAGCATTTATCCCCGGGGCAGAAAAGAACAAAAGTTTTCCACCCTTCTTATCCTGTGGAATGCAAGAGATCTCAATATAACTTTCATAAAAGGAGACGAAAATGGAAGACGATTATAGTGCCAATATGCTTTGCCACCAAGAAAACCGCAAGCAGCTGGTGGATTCAATTCTGTAACCGTTCTTTAAAACTCAATTGATGAGTCAGATGTAGATGTCCGCCTCTGCATCACTAGGGTCGTACTGGGTACCCATATCACATCATTAGGCATGTAAACATACTCTTAACAACACAATGAGACCGCTTCACTTCCGAGTAAATAGAAAATTGCAGTACTGTTCATTCATAAAACATAACAAATGCAAATTATCGTTACTAGACAACAAAGGAGCGAAGAACAAGTGATATTTAGAAATGAAATCATAAGCGACCTCAACAAAACAAGTTCAGCAAGCTAGCAGCTAGATTAGACGGTTACAAGGGGCTAATGACGACAATGTTCTCCGGGCGGTCTTCAAATGCAACATGGGAAGGTTACTCAAAGACGTAGCAGGCAAAATAACTCATGCTCAGCAATCCTTACTACTTAGGTGATAAAGAAGATAAAGTTTATACTAGTTTCGGTTACTAACTCCAATGTGCTGCTCTATTCAATTGGAGAACCACTAACAGTTGTTGCCGTCATCTTTCTTCGCTGAGGGATCAACGGCAGGTTTCTTAGACGGGCTTGAATCTGCTGATTCTGAAGACATAAGTACTCGCTTCACACCTCTCCCCACAATACCAAGATGTGTCACTCCAGCGGCTCCGTTAGTATGGGCAGTAGAAATAGTTGGAGAGTCGAAACCTCCGCCACTGCTTGCAGTAGCCAGCTGTGAAGGGGCCATTACAGCTGGAGATGCCTTATCACCAGCACCTGCTTTTGCAGATACAATTCCGAGGAGTTCAGAAAGAATTGACTTTGGGTTTGAGATCAGCTGCTGTAGATCTTCGAGCTGCAAATTTCATCAAGCAAAATTTACTCAAGAACATTCCAACAGACCAGGGACTGAATTGAAACACCTTAAAATAAGTTAATTCGACTTGCCTTCTTCTCTAGCTCCTCGGAAAGCCCAGCAAGTGTTTCAATTTCTGCTTCTGTATCGGTCAGAGACTTACCATTACTAGATGATTCATTCACCCGAGTAGCAGATGAGGATGTACTTGATTCTGTAGGACTCTTTACCTCAGTTTTAAGACGCTGTATGCGTGACTTACAAACTGAAATAGCCTTCTGGCAATATGGAACTGCTTCTTGGGGCTTATAGCCAATTTCAAGACACAAGCATATCCGGAAGTTTCTGGTTTCATAATTAAGTCACACACCAAGAGAAAAGCAAGCAAACATAATAACACTGAGGTGAACAGGAGAAGCATAGTGGTGTACTAGAAGACAAAGACATCAGTCAATTCAGAATCAAATTATAAAATACACAGAGCCACAATGTTTCCTACGAATCAACTCATATAATGGAAAGGTAGCGTGTCGATAAGGATACAGCTCAGCAATATATCTGTTGTCCGGTTCAACAAGCCCTTCCAAAATTGAAAGTGCTTTCTGGTAGTCACTGAGAGATGTGTCGATATCCTCTACATGAAGCAGACGAGAGATGGCACGCTCATTAAAAAAAGTTAACTTATATCTAACAATGGTTAACGAGTGTAGCGCACAATATTCCTGATATCGTGTCGGAACTCAAAGGATGATGCATAAACATACCTCTTTCCAGTGCAACTTCGGCCAGTGTCGATAGTATGTCCACCTTATCCAAAGTATCAACAGCTAGCTTGTCAGCAATTGCCCTCGCAACATCAAGCATTTTCCACGCCAAGTCAAGGTCACTCTCATCCTCATCTGCCTCAGCCAGGTCCTCGTCATCCTCACTCTCTGCAGACTCTGACCAAAACAAGGAAATGAAACCAACCAGTCATCAAGCACACATCATGTATTATCACAATGCCCATTAATTTTTGGTTATATAAGTTACATCGCAGTCACTTATAGCCAATCCGCAATGCCAACTGTAAGGAAAAAGCTACGAAGCTGGAGCGAAAGTATAAAACGAAGAAGCGAAACATCGACTACCTTGGGCGGCATCGTGAGGATGGGAGCTGCCTTCACCCTCGGCATTACTCGAAGCAGAAGCCACAGAGGACTCCCCATTGGCGCTCTTGCCAGCAGCATCCTTCTCAGAGCCTTGCTTGGGTTCAGACGCTTCCTTCTTGGGGACCGCCCCGAGCGGGTCGGCCTCCTCCTGCGCCTTGTACAGCAGCGCCTTCCCGTACTGGTAGTAAGCGCTCATACACTCTGGCGCCATCTCCCCATAGTGCGAAACCCTAATTCCACCCAGCAATATAAAAAAAAACCCAAGAAGAAAAAAGGAAAACAAAAGGAGGAGAATAAATGAGGACGGAAACCTAATTTCGAGGGAGCGGCTGAGGCAATCGGCGGCCTCGGCGAAGTCGTTCTCCTTGAGAGCCGCGGCTCCTTTCTCGGCGAGCTGGACAGCCAGCTCGAGCGTCTTCTCTGGCTCGGCCTCGGGGCCCGCACCGCCGCCTTCCTCTTCGTTGTTGTCTGCTTCTTCCTCCTCCTCTTCTTCTTCTTCGTTGATGTTGTTGTTACACGTGGACTCGGTGGCGTCGCCGCCCCCGAGGGCGCTCGTGTTGAGGGTGGCTTCTCCGCTGGAGTCGGCCTGAGCGATGATTGTGACGGTGGAGAGGGGCTTCTCGGTCTCCGCCGCCGACGAGGACTCCGACGCGGCAGGTGGTGGCGCGGGTATATCTCCTTCCGCCATATTTTTTTTTAATTTGCTTTTGGGATTTTTGGAGGGTTCGTTTCGAGAGGTAAAAATATGTTGAAATTGGTCGTTTGGTACTGGAATGGGCACTGTGGGTTTTTGCTTACAGTATGATCTATTATTTCCCTGTCGTCTGGAATTTGGGAATCTTCCTTCCCCTGTCGTCTGTTAAACGATAAAGTCTCACTTTTTTCCGTGATAATAGGCATTACTTTTGGAGATTGTAGTTTGCGGTTTTTCCATTTAAATTTTGGAGATTGTAATTTCTCTCAAATTTGCATATTTTCACATTTTTAATAACTCGAGTGATGGTTTTTTACGAGTATAGAAAGTTTATACTTATATTTTTAGGATGTTGAATTTACTTAGATTTTTTAATAAGAGATTTAATCATATTTTATTATTGTTCTTGCAACATGTTAACAAAATCAAAATTAAATATAAATTTTATTTGAAGAGACGGAATAAAATTACGTGACTACAATTCAACAAGCCATATTATATAATATAATATTAATAAATTAAAATTAATTTTAGTATTTTCCACGCTTTTACCAATTGACAGAGGTTGTACCTATCCTACAACCAAGTGACACTTGATAGCTCAGGTAATTTTAGCTATCTTGCAATGCCATTATTTTTGTTCATATGTCCTGCCACATCACTAATTCTATCTGTATGATATGTAGTGTCAAATTGGTCAGTAATGTGTCACGTAGATCAAAAATCAATGAGCAAATTCGCCGATGAAATAATTGTAGTGGGATAACTCTTAGTTAATAATTTTCACTTAGTAAAGCTAAAACTTCTTTGGGTTGGTCTAAGAATTAAAAAACGCAAGGTAATGTCAACATAAGGAAACTATATGGTATTAAAATAGATTCTAACTATATTAATATAAACTCTATCCCGTTAATTAACGAAATATTCCAAGGCGGGAAAAATAACCACCCACAAAAATCAACCGCGGGACACCCAACCCAGCCGTTAACAACACCCCAACCACTAACTATAATCCAATAGAGACACGCATCCAAACACGCAACAACTTCCCAATGGCGACGAGAGTGGCTTCAATTCCCGCGCCGGTCGTACGGTCGTCCATCGCTCCTCCCAAACCCCTCCGACTCCTCCCCCTCCGGCGCAAACCTCTCCGTATAGTCGCCTGCCAAACTGCCCCTTCCTCGCCGGAAACTGCCCCCGCCGAGGATCCCAGCCCGCCACCACCACCACCATCCGGAGGAGGAGTCCCGGAGTTCCCGAACAAGGATATCAATAGGCGGGTAGCCGCAGCCTCGATTCTCGGCTCCGTTGGGTTCTTTGCCTTCTCCAGGCTCGACCTCGGCACCGTCTCCTTGAAGGACCTCTCAAGCTCTGCCCTCCCCTACGAACAGGTCCTTCTCTTCCCCGCCTTTCAATTATTAGGGCTCTGTTCGATCGCTTTGTTCTTGCGTTTGTTGATCGCGTGCGCGTATCTCGACGTTTATGATAGGCCCTGTCCAATGGGAAGCCAACGGTGGTCGAGTTCTACGCAGATTGGTGTGAGGTGTGTCGCGAATTGGCGCCCGATGTCTACAAAGTCGAGCAGCAATTCAAGTACTCTTGTTCGTTCGCTCGATTTTTTTTTTCGTTTTTGTTTGTGATCGGGTTTCTTATTGTTACGGGGGGTTTTTTGTGCAGGGGCCAAGTCAATTTCGTGATGCTGAATGTTGACAATACCAAGTGGGAACAAGAGCTGGACGAGTTTGGTGTCGAGGGCATCCCGCACTTTGCTTTCCTTGATAAAGAGGGGAATGAAGAGGGTAACGTGGTTGGCAGGATCCCCCGGCAGTTGTTTCTCGAGAATGTGGATGCTCTTGCCAAGGGAGATGCGTCGATACCCCATTCCCGAGTTACTGGACAATACTCGAGTGCCGAAGCCCGGAGGGTTCACCAAGTTGTTGATCCTAGAAGTCATGGGTAGAAGCTATGATTTCATTCAGAAGTAATCCACACTGTTGTGAGAGAGTTCTGAATTGCAAGGCTGAGGTAATAAACCTTGCACCTTTCAGATCTCCTGTTAAGTTACATCCAAGTTTCTGGATATTATGGGCGCTTGAATATGAAAATTGAGATTAGGTCAATCGCGTATGACTTGGTTTACTGTTGCCCCGGAGCTTTTGGCGCCTTCTGTAGACTCTTGACTTTGATTGCACTTGAGCGAACTGGAGCTTGGACTTCATGTCGATGTTTATTAGTTGTGGGTTAGCAAAGTGACTGCCCTTTCTGGTGTTATGGCCAATGTGCCGGAGAAGCAGACATGATGGAGGATGATAACTGTAACTTTACCCAGTTTAATTGGTCATTCCGAATTCAATACCGTGCTCGATGAATATGCGTTTGATACTCATCATAACCTTGTCGATTGCCTCATTTAACAGATCACTCACTGGCATGTTAAATTCTACAGGGGTGTCTGCTCATCGTCTTCAGAATATACGATCTTTTGCTGTTAGAAGATCAAGAATACATTCTGCAGAGGATGAAAGAGAGCCGTACCCTGGTGTCTCTTGAATTTCTGTATCATGTAAATCATCAACATGTGCCTCTCAGTTCTTTTCCGGATCCTCCTCTTGTTATGTACAGTATTTGTTCACTTATAAAGTGTGGATTTATCACCCGGAATCGTTCCTAACACGTTAGCAACTTGGACGCCCTGAACACTGTTCAGTTTTGACTGTGGAACCATTAGTCGATTAATTTGCAGTTGTGGTTTAAAAATTGTTGGCCCTAATTGTGGTTATGTTCACGGTTAGAGAAACTTCTTAATATATATCTTTAATGATTTGTAAGTTTAAACTTCTAAATATAGCATACGCTTATAAATCCTAAATCTAGAAGTAGGTTCTCATTACGAACGAAATCATATGTTTTAACTTTTGGAAAACAATAAAAAAAAAAATAGAACCTCGAATTTTATGAAGTGATAAAAGGTATGTTTTGATCTCATTATAACTGCAGTCTGTATATTCATAGAACGTATGGGAAACTAAGGACTATACGAAGCCGCTACTTTCTTACTGTACTACGTTGTTCAATAAGCTGTTCGTTGATGGTGAGCTCTGCTCACTTTGCCAAGGATCATGTACTGATACAGGAGAGTCATCCTTCGCTTTGAATGAAGCCAAATTATCCATTTTTCTTTGCGGAACAACCACTTTTCGAGTCCCTGCGGTTGAGTTCATCGAGGATACGCCGAGCGATTTCTCGCTTCCGTCATCTGATGCGCTAGGAGAGGAGACCGCTGACGCCACATACATGTTTGGTACCCATCCGCTAAGTCGGATTTGTTCTAGTTCCTGGGCCACCTCCATCATTGTTGGCCTCATGTCTCTGTGGAAAGCAAGGCATCTAAATGCAAGCTCAGCAACACTGTGGATGGATGTCAATGTCCAAGCATCCCTTTGAGTCTCGAGATATGAATCTATAATCTCATCCACACAACCACGTCCAATCTTATCGACAGCTAACGCAGCCAGATTCACCTCGCTGTTGGAGCGCGAGAAGTCGACCACTTTCGATCCAGTGATAATCTCTGCAAGGACCACTCCGAAACTATAAACATCACTTTTGTCTGAAAGATGGAAGTATTGATGATACTGAGGATCAAGATAGCCAGGAGTCCCCTGAGGTGCAGTGGAGATGTGTGATATTTCAGCCATGCCAAGTCTGGAAAGACCGAAATCGGCCACCTTTGACCTGTAGTTGAAATCCAAGAGTATGTTGCTAGATTTAATGTCTCTATGGTAAATTGGTGGGTTCATTGCAGAATGGAGATAGGCAATAGCATTGGCAGTTTCAGATGCAATTGTAAGCCTTATTGTCCAGGGAAGCCCTTCTCCTCTCTCCCTTTGCAGATGCTCGCATAGAGTTCCATTCGGCATAAACTCGTAGACAAGGATTTGCTCGCCTTCCTCTATGCAACAACCCAAGAGCCGAACCAAATTCGGATGACTTACGGAAGAAATGAGCTTAATTTCATTCATAACTTGGTCAATGCTGTCGATATCTTTATGTCTGATCTTTTTTATGGCAACCCAATCACCGGTATTGAGTTTTCCAGCATATACTGTGCCATAGGCCCCAGTTCCAAGCTTTTGTTTCTCTGCGAAGCCACTGGTAGCTCTCTCGATTTCTTTGTATTGGTACAGTGGTACGCTGGATTTTCCAGCAGCTTCACTTATGAGGCGCTTTGCGCTCAGCCTACTCCGCAAGGAATTTGTGCGCCGACGATAAAAGTAACAGCCAAATGCCAGCATAGCCATTAGTGAAGCTCCGGCAACCAAACCTAGCAAACAGAAGAATATTGGTCAGGCTGCATTCAGAATAAGGTGGCAAGGGGGCTGCAGGCTAAAGAAAGAATAAGTTATCAGGTTGGCTAATTGTTTCCTTTGTTGAATACGTTACAGTCATGTTTTCTGAAGAACGAGACCATACGGATGGTTAATGTCTACTGCATAAGAAGCTGGCACATAATTTGTTAAGAGAAATTACCTCCGACAAGCACGCCAACTCTTGTTGTACCTCCGCAGTCACCATCCATGTACTTTGAAGCACTGCAATCGGATTCTGGTCCAGGAATTGAGCAAAGAATCTTTAGTAAAAATGTGTTGCGACAGAGTAATGATTTGCAAAAGATCAAGGTGTCATCAGAAAATAATTGCCACGTAGATCATCGGCGAACAGGGAAATCCTGCAATGTCACAGGTGTTTCAACCCTACAAGCAAGAACAAGACCACTTCATAGAGCTACACTTCCTTTCCTCTCCAATGTCTGTAAGTTTTTCGCTGAGAAAAGACTGTCGATATAAGTACATCCAGGTTAATCCTAGACAATAATTTAAATCCATTTCCGGATAATCACATCCCTATCAAACCAAGTGTTGGAAAACAAGAGCATTGGTGGTCAAATTGTCATGCCAAGGCATGGTTGGTCTAACACGACGAATCAAAATATCTAGGCATCATCGGTCAACCCAACACCAAGGAACACAGACATGAAACCAAAAAACAAGCCGAGTCGTTTGCGCATTACAAAATAAGTCAAGAACAAATTAAACAGGGCCAAGTCAGGTTGACTAACCTCTCCGGCATCCATCCCCGGCGACGAACCCATCACCAACAAAACCCTCATTGCACTTGCACCTAAACCCGCCGCCACCACCAAGAAGCCTAACATCAGCACAACTGGCATCTTTTGAGCAGGCAGCATTGTGTAGGCACCCGCCATCGAGCCACCACGCAAGCTGAAGCCTCTGGAAGACAAACGACCCAGCCTGATCACCGGTCCCAGCAGCAAAAGAAGAGAACACGAACTTGCAGCCGCTCGAGCTGACATTCTCAAAGCTCAACACATCAACACTCGGCTTCTTCCTGTTAGAAGGGTAACAGCTTATGTTGTCACCTCCAGAGCCACAGCTGTCCACTCTCAGTTCAGACAAGATCGAGCTCATGGAAATAAGGCAGACGTCGAGATTCAGGTTGGAACAATTCTGAAGGAGCAAGCTGTTGCCTAAAGAAAGAGCGTAATTCGGACCGAAAAGAGGCGAAATCGCGGATACTGAGCGGTTGCACTTGGCTGGAAGCTCCAAGAGGATGCCATTTGAGGTTATGTTATGGACATGGAAGCCTCCAATACTAATGAAGCTTGCTGAGGAAGAGGAGGAGGAGCAGTTGAGCTGGATCGGGCATTCGGGCGAGAACCCGAATGGGTAAGGGACCCACTTAGAGGCCTTCCCTTCTCCACATCTGCTAAGGCATGAAGAAGACTTTGCAGCGGCAGCAGAAGAAGAAGCAGCAGCTCCTAATATGCATAGAATCAAGATTGGCCCCAAGTTGATGACCATCTGGAGCAAAATCACTAAAGGTGCGAGCTTTACAGAAATTAGAGTGGAGAAATGGTTAAAGTTTGGATTTTTTTTGTTGGGTTTTGTTTTTTTTTTTTGTGGGGTTGGGACTTGAAGAAGGTGGAGTTGAAGGAAGAAGGGCTTTTACCCTTACCTTTTGTTCATTTAGTAATAATCTTCTTCTGCTTCTCTCCTTTTAGAGTTTCTAAAATCGGGCTGCTTTCTGAATTATGAGATGCCAAGAAAAGATTGAACCTTTCAGGTCAAAATTAATCCAGAGATGGTGACCAAAATTAAGAGTTCAAATTGCTAGTGTAACCATGTGTAACATTTAATATTTTTTTAAGAATAAATTTTAAGAATTTACTGAATATGATTCCATTCGAATCAGAACAAATTGAACATAACTTTTAGACATAATATATCGTTTTGGAAAAAAGATCTGACAAGACCTTATCTCTTTACGAGGAGACGGAAGACCGAGACAAAATTAGTGGTGGTTTATTTATATTTATAAGATTCACGTATATATTAAGTAATTGGGCTACTATTGATTTCAACAACCGTTTTGTGTACGCCTGTGTTTGATTCTTGACCCACCTACTAAACCACGTTGACAAATGTTTTAATACTTTTATCTTATACATTTAACGCATCACCTTGGAGATAATATTTGAACAAATACCCCTAAAAATAGACATTTGAGCAAATAAGAGGAAGACAAAAATGTTGGCTTAAGAATAATATATCTGTTGTCAATTAATCAGAGTACATATTAATCTAGTGAAATCCGATTAGAATGTGACCATTCAAAAAATATCTGTTAGAATGTAGACGCAGCTTAAACCTGTCATCGATTAATTAATCGTTCAGACTTCAGATTAATAGGGTGATCTTGTTCCGTGTCAAACTTTTCTTTTTTCCCTTCTCTCATCAAGGGTCAACTCCCATGTGATAGTCGGTGGGCTTTTCCGGCATTTAATTGTTTAATTATGCCGAGAAAACATAAATTAAGACGAAACTCCTCTTTAATGTGAGGACTAACTGACTAAGCGTCCTTGCCATTACTATATCTGTAGCTTATGCA
>SOPF01028229.1:2770-28688 GCA_012979155.1 Hypericum perforatum
AACATGAGGGTGACTGCAGCAAAAATACCACAAGATCACAAGATAAGCGTATTGTGCTACTACATGGCAACCCGATTAGGCTTAATGCAGAAAAGTCTACAAGAAGAGGTAGTTCAGCATGGTATGCGATTCATGAGTTGTGTGAATTGCGAATGTCAAAGTTGAATATGTGACCCATCATAATGGGGTATCTAGTTTTCAAGCTTTATAGGAACACGGCATAAATAAAAGCCAAAACAAATAAAAAAATTAGAAAATCAAAAAATAATTAGACCAGTTGTACCATATGTGTGTTAAATTATGTTTATGTTGTATGTAAATACGACAAACCAAAAGAAATGCTAATTCACACTACACGGTACGTGCCATGCATGTGTGGCACATGCCATGTGTACTTAGAGGATGGTGTTGGCGTGAGCCAATGTGCTAGTGGCGTGTGCCATTACGTGGTAGAGAAGGGTATAACCTCTCGGCCAAACCCTAAAAAATTACTTTCTACCAAATCCAAAAATTCCTCTCACCCAAAAACGTCAAATCCTCACAAGCCCACTACTTCACAACATTCCCTCATCAAAACCCAACACTTGCAAGAGATTTTCAATGGCGGCAGAAGCAGGATTGAGCCGTGCGACCAAATGGGCAAGGAATTCCTCACCACCAATCGAGACTCCTCAACTTCTGGACATCGTAGAACACCCATTTCTCTAAGATCAAAATTGTTAGCTATTTTAAATTTGATTTGGATGATATGAAGAGATTGGGTTTGAAGAGGGAGTTGAAGAGATCTTTAGGGAAGTTTGGTTGGAGGCACTTTGTGGAAAAGACCATTTTGGGTAGGGAAGAACTTAGCTGTGAGTTCCTTAGAACTTTGACAATTGCCAAGGATAATGGTTCCTTCTCCACTAGGTTGTTTAGCAAGGAATTTACTATAGAGGAGGACTCATTCAATGAGCTATTTGATTTTCCACCTAGGGGAGGGCCATTAGACTTTTCGCCTCTTGATCTTGCTCATAGAGAGTGGCACGAGCTCACAGGCTTTGAGCATTATGAGTTTGGGAAGGCACCTAATGCCCTGATTAAGGACTCCTACCTAGGTCTTGTTCATAGATATATGAGTCTTATGTTTAGCGAGCAGTGGGAAGAGTCAAAAAAGGTTTTTTGTCCTCAACTATATGCTCTTTATTGCTTGTGCAATAATAAGCCATTTAGAAATTGGACGATAATCTTAGACGTGTTTAGATAGACAATCAATCAAAGACCCACACGTCTTTACCTTGCTCATATTATTGCATGCATTGCTCGTCACTTGTTTCATAATGAGTTTATAGGGTTCCAAGGAACCATAGTACATCCATTGGTGATGAACATCACCAAGCTTCACAACAGCAAGCTCATTACAAAGACAAAGAGCAACGGAGAAGACGTGTATAGGTACAAGGCATGGAAGGAGCAGGCAATAGTTCAGGATTGACTTAGGTTGAAGCTTCCATTACTAGTTTAGGATGACACCGACAAGGGTACCAAGGAACCTAGCCAGCCGGAGCACAGCCAGCCAGACCCCAGCCAGCCTAGACTTAGCCATCAGGGACAAGACTACTATGGTGAGCTCCACTACCTACGTGACTAGTTTACTACCATGCAGGTGCAAGTGCAAGACTATGCCGTGACCAGTCAGACAAACTAGGAATGGTATTATGCAGAGCATGGCAGAGAGGTGGTGGAACGATGAGCCTAGTGGGAAGAACAGCAAGCATTCATGGCAGAGCAAAGGGCGCATAATGAGAGGTAGCAAGCACACGCAGAGTGGATGTGACAATGGGCCAAGAACTTCGGCGCCAGATTCATCTTTCTACCACAGCCTCCAGCACAGGATTGATAGGGAGCTCCTACTTCCCTACTTTGTGTTATTTTGCCATTTTATTTATTTTGTTTTCCTTATTTTGTTTTCTTTATTTGTGTTAGGTTTTTTTTAGGTTTGTTGAGTGTGTTTGTTTGCTTGTCTTTGTTTTTGATTGCTTGTATCATTTTGTTTTTGTTTTTGTGATTAGATGTTTATTAGTACTTAGACACCTTGAGGACAATGTGTCATTCAAGTATGGGGGAGGGTTCCTTCTAGGAATCTTCTTTTTTAGGTTGTTTAGAGTGTTTAGGTTGTGTAGGTTTAGACTTGGCATGAATTTTTCAAAAATTTGACCCTCTCAAAAATTTTCAACTTCTGTTAGATTTTTATCAAACTCGTAGTTAGGGATTTAATTTGAGCACAAAGCCTAGGAATTGGTAGAAACCTCACACTTGGTTGTTTAGACTAGTGGTTTCATTATATAGACTAGACTAGAGGGTTTATGAGTGAACCTTGTGATGACTTGAGCCAATGGAAGAGACACTTGTCTCTATTTTTCATGAGGTGCATACTAGAGTCAGTTGATTGAGGTATCCTACTAGTAGTTATCATAGTCTAGGTTGTATGGAAGTTAGTGAAACGATGGGGCATTCTTTGATATTTGAGCCTAGAGCCTTAGAGCCAAAAACCTTCATTACTAGTTGCATTTAACCATTTGAGCTGAGCCTTTTCTTGATATTAGATGAGGAAGCCAATTACAAGCCATACTTGACCAAACTTCCTAACCTTTGACCATCTGATTTAGGGACTTTTAGGATGTTTTGTATTGGGTTGGTTTAGTTGGTAGCTTTGTCACTGTAGCTTGAGTGGTTGGATTGGTGATAGTAGGATGATGAGATAGTGAAGCCAAGTTTTTGCCTAGACATGTGTAGTTTGTACAGTTGTGTGGAAGTTTGTGCAAAAAGTGAAAAGAAGAAAAGGAGAAAAATCAAGAAAAAGAAAAAAAAAATTGAGAAAGAAAAGAAAAATGAAGTAAAAAAGAAAGTGAAGTTGAATAAAGCATGGTTTCTAGGCAAAACTTGAGCTTCTCGGTCTTAGTACATTGGGATATTAGGGAGTGTAATTTTATTATACTTGGTGAGGATGTTTTAGCATAGACGAGTGATTGTGTAGTTTTTGGATCGAGTTCTCAGATTGGGTGGTTTAGCCAGTATCCATACATTTTTACCTCACCTTGACCTTCAGCACCTTTACAACCCGATAAAAAGGCCCCCGATCATTGATCACCTTAGCAACTTTTAGATAACGTGAGTAGGACGTAGGATACTTTGAGATATTGACCTGTATGTGAGTGATAGGACGTTGACCATACATACTATATTGACTTGGATTGTGTCAAGATAATTTCATTAGCTTTCCTAGAGATCTTTATCCCTAATATGACGTCTGCCAGACTTATATATTTCATGTCAAAGTGGTCCTTCAACATATTCTTAGTTTTTACAATAACCTATTTATTGCTTCCCATAATTTGTATGTCATACACGTAAAGACATATAATTACGTAAGCTTCAGGTGTGCCTTTAATCTAAAAACATTTATCGCACTCGTTGATCTTAAAGCCTTTTGACAGCATCATCTTGTCAAATTTCTTGTGTCATTATTTCGATACTTGTTTAAGCCCGTATAGTGACTTGACTAGCCGATATACTTTTTGCTCTTGACTAGGAGCCATAAATCCTTTAGGTTGCGTTTGTTGATTCTGATTAGGCTTAGGTACTTCAACCTTTACTAGGCACCCCATACTTTAAGGTAACCATAGGAAGGCTTCCTTCCTTTCCATAGTTCGTATAGGATTTTATCCCTTTATGTGGTAGCTTGTTTGGAATGTGATTAGCCAAGAGCACAGCTTCCCCCCACATGTTCTAGGGTAAGCTCGAGCTAATCAACATAGCGTTCATCATCTCCTTAAGAGATAGATTTTTACGTTTAGCTAAGCCATTCAAATAAGGTAAGTATAGTGTCATATTCTCGACAGAGTTCCTCAAATAGAGCTACATACTCTCCTCCTTGATCACTTCGGATCATTTTTCATTTTCATGCTGAGTTGATATTCAACCTCAATCTTATACCTCTTAAGTCCTCAATAGCTTTGTCTTTGTCTTTTAAGAGATATATGTAATAGTATCTTGTATAATCATCGATAAATATGATAAAGTATTTCTTCCCACCTTTATTTTGCACAGGTTTCATATCGCAAGTATTTGTATGAATTAACTCTAAAGGCGTAGTACTTCTTTCCACCAAATAGAAAGGTGTTTTGGCCATTTTAGCCTCCACAAATATATCACATCGCGATCCCCTGATCCGAGTCCCTAATAACCCACCTAGCACCACCATAATCCGAGCTCATGGCCGACCCCAATGACAACCAGAATCCTGACTTGCGCCAAAGATTTGCAAACTTGGAAGCTGCCATTTTGGAGATCCGCACGCAACTTGCAAATCTTGCCGTGCAACCACCAGCACCCCCCCACCAATGGTACGTAATCCACACGCTGAACATGAAGATGATGATGATATAGAATCTGATGCTATGATGGATGTGAGAACGGGAGGAAGAGGAGTGCGTGGTATGAGAGGGCGTGGGAGAGGAGAGGGAGGCCGTGGAGATTTTGGCCGTGGCCCTAGGAGGGAAGTGTTTAGAATGGAGGATCGTGGTGATGAACATTTTAGGCGGATAGATCGTCCGTTTAAGATGAACATTGAAAAATTTTATGGAGATGCAGATGTGGAGGCGTTTCTGAATTGGCTTGATTCGGTGGAAAAATATTTTGACTGCATGGACTTGACGGAGGAGCAGAAAGTGAACTACGTTGCTTTCAAGCTTGAGTCTGGCGCATGGAAGGGTTGAACTCTAGATTTGGTAATAAATTTAAACTAACTTTCTTAGCGAGATTAAATTTACGTGTCCTAATCTATCATACCCTAAATTAGAACACCATGCCAAATAAGTAGAAGTTTTAACTTTATTCCGACCGTCAAAGGTATATGATGTATAGTTATTATATTCATCTTAAAGAGCCATTTATCTAGGTAACTCTTGCCTACAAATTGACCTATTTTGGTTAGTATAAACTTATCAAATACTAGCTTAAAAACTAGCTTTGCTTAATAGTGAGCCAGAAACTAAGTTCTTGTTTAAGAGTTAGCTTTAGGACTACCTCGCCTAGTTTGACAATCATGGATGTTACACTAGAGAATATCCTCTTGTCCGAGCAGATATACCAGATAGCTCCTAATCCCTTCTCTCGGATTATCTACTAGGTTGGCCTGAAACACCATGGCTGATAGATCCATCTTGGACAGGTCTTCAGTTAGGTAGGCCATTCCTTGGTCGTCCTAGCAATAATCCTTGGCCATATGGCCAAGTTTCCCGCAGTTAAAGCAATCCTTATACTTAGTCTTTCCTTGCTTGACTTTGGACTTCTGATTGTCTTCCTCAATCCTTAGTCTCATGATCAGTTCTTTTAGGCCCATGTCCTTCCTTTTATACTTGAGGTAGCTCATGAAATCCTTTCAGAATAGGGGTAGCTTCTCAATCATCGTAGCCACTTGGAAAGACTCGCTGAGCTACATCCCTTCAGTATTGATCTCATGAAGGATTAGCTGTAGCTCCTATACTTGGTCGATGACCTTCTCAGAGTCTACCATCTTGAAGTCAAGGAATTGTCTAACGATGATTTCTTTGTCCTGGCATCCTCCATTTTGTACTTCTTCTCTATTGAACTCCATAGCTCCATAGCAGTCTTGGCTACCTCATAGATCTTGTAGAGTTTGTCATCTAGTCCATTGAAGATGTAGTTACAACATAGGAAGTTGATGTGACTCCATACATCGAGAGCATTGATCTTCTATTGATCCATCTTATTCTCTGTAATTTTTGGTGCATCCTCTTTTAGGAACTAAACCAAGTTAAGTGCAATCAAATAGAACATCATTTTCTGCTACCACATCTTGAACGTGGTGTCATTGAACTTCGCTGGCCTTTCAACATGGATAGTTCTTGATACTATAGTCAATATGATGGTGCTAATCAATGTCATCTTCAAGTACATGAATCTCTTCTTACGATTATTGATCATCGGAGGGTATGTACTTGATTAGGATCATTGAACAAGCTCGATGATGCCTTATGGGCTTATCGAACGGTATTCAGAACACCAATAAGAATATCGCCTTATAGGCTTGTTTATGACAAAGCATGCCATCTTCCTGTGGAGCTTGAGCATTGTGCATTTTGGGCAATCAAGACCCTTTATTATGATTACAAAAAGGCCGGAGAGTGCATAATTCTCCAACTTGAAGAGTTGGATAAAATGCGTGACTTGGCATTCGAGAGCTCGAGACTCTACAAGGAAAGGACCAAGAGGAGACATGATGCCTATATCATCAAGAAGGATTTCAAGGAGGGGCACCATGTTCTTCTCTATAACTCGCGACTAAGACTTTTCCATAGGAAGCTCAAATCCAAGTGGAGTGGCCCGTACCAAATTGTCAAAGTGTTCCCTTTTGGGACACTAAATTTGCAAGATAGCAAAGGGGTAGTCTTTAGAGTCAATGGCCAACTATACAAAATTTACATTAGAGGGGACGACATTAATCGAGATGCAGAGGTGCAATTGGTTTATGTGCCATCCAGTGCTTGAATATTTGGAACAAAGTAAGCCTCTTTTACTTTTACTTACAGAGAATAAAGAACAGGATGTTTTGCGCTAAGTATATTCATCTAGTTAGTGTGTTAGTTTCTAGGAAGATTATGATAGACCTCTATCTCATTATTCTCCATCGAGCACAAGACACCTTGAGAATTGAGAGACGAGATGACAATTTATTGAGACATTCCCAAGGAACATCAAAGAGTGCCTTCAAGAGGAGGATGAAGAGATTCAAATTTTGTCCCAGGTGCGAGAAGTTAGAACATGATGGAGACTATAGCAAGAATAGTACTAACTCACATATGCAGCGTACCGTGTTACTATAAGAGGACCCTATTAGGCTTAAAGCCGAAAAGGCCTCAAGGAAAGGTAGTTCATCATGGTATGCTATTCGCGAGTTGTGTGAATTGCAAAAGTCAAAGTTGCACCTGTGACCCATGCAGATGGGGCATCTGGTTTTCAAGCTTTCTAGAAATGCAGCGTAAATAAAAGCCAAAAAAATTAGATTAGCATTTTATTTCCTAAGATTTAGGCATTTAGTTTAAGTGTTTGTATAGTTAGTGTGTAATTTTTTGAGTTTAGTACATAGTAGGCACACACTGTATAAACTAGCGTGCATCAGGTATGCAAAAATAGAGGAATTGGCACATGCCAAGTGAAGCTAGCACATGCCAATTCCAGGAGTCTGGCGTACGCCAATGCACCTGGCGTATGTCGCGTATGCCAGGTTTGGGCAGAATCGATTATAAAGCTTTCGGGCATGCGTCATTCATCATAAAATTTCAAAACTAACAATCTCCTGCCCATAAAAACTTCAAATCCAATTGAGCCCAATCATTCCCAACCAATTACCCATATTACCCAATACCCGAAACACCTTTCTTGATGGTAGATGATGTAGGATCTAGCCAAATTTGTCATGGTGACAGGAGAAAGTATGCACGGAACCCTTTGCCTCTCCACCAGATTTTCCACTCCCAGACATATGCGACTGCTACAATGCTCCCTTCACAATCTTCCATGATTGGGAGGGAGAGAGGTATAAAAAATTTTCATGACTCAGTGCCCTTAGTCATTTTACTATTGATTGGAATGATATGCAAAGATTAGGGGTAGATAGACAGTTGATGTCAACTTTTAGGAAGTTAGGGTGGAGATACTTTGAGAATAGGGAGATATTGGCTATGCAAGAGCTTATTTTGGAGTTCTATTGCATGTTGTAGGTTTTGGCTAATGGACGATCATTTGCTACATGTGTATTTGACACTAACTTTAGCATGGTTGAAAGTGAGTTTAATGACCTATTTAGCTTTAAGGTTGGACCAGGTGTATTAGACTTCATACTTACTAATCAGGCCCATCAGACATGGCACGAGATTATATGTTTTGAGAGATATGAGTCGCGGAGGGCACCTAATGCGCTAATTAAAGAACCATATTTAGGCATCCTCCATCGCTTTTATGACTCTGACCATTAGTGGTTAATGGGATGACTCTAAAGTCTTCCGATCTCAGCTTTATGCCATTGACTGCCTATGCCATGATATGCCTTTTAGCACCTTTACTATGATCATCGACTACTTTGCTAGATCTATTAGTGATAGGGAACCTAGGTATCTGTACTTAGGTCATATTATTTCCCGTATTACACATTGCCATTTTTTTGAGCAATTTGCAGATTTTCGTGGATTCATTTTGGAGCCGGTGCCACTCGATAGCAAGAAGCTCCACTTGAGCAAATTGATCAAAAAGACAATGACCGATGGAGTGGAGGTTGTTGAGTACAAGCCTTAGGAGGAGAGACAAGCAGTCCATTTATGCCTTGGGGCACCAGGATGGATGCTAGTTCAGAGAGAAGCAGATGCAGAGCAAGCAAGCCCCAGCCATCAGTACCAAGCCCAGCATGATGATGCAGGGCTGAGTCATCAAGCGCCTAACTCTCAGTCAGATATGTAGTATTTATGTGACCAGTTAGCTAAGATGCAGGTACAATTATGTGGTCACGAAGAGTAGCTTTATGGATACGATATGCAACTACAAGACTACGCAGTTAGCAATGCGAGCAGATGGGACCGCCAATATGACTACAATGCTCACTTGGAGGTCGAGCTTAGAGCTTAGAAAGAGGAGCAGAGGGCATGCTATGCTGAACTCAAAGCTCATATGGCATTCCAATAAGAGCATTACGAGCAGCAGTGAGCGCATGCTGAGTGGATGTACACCTGCATAGAGAACTTTGGTAGCGGCTTCGTATTCCCACCACCACCTCCTTCAGCTTATGATGATTGATAGGGAGCTCTTCTTTACTTTTTACCTTTTTATTTTTCCTTGTTTATTTGCTTGGTTTGTTCACTTTTATGTATTTTGACTCTGTTTTTGAGTTTGTGTTTGTAACTCATTTAATGATTGTGTTATGCTACTGTAAGGTGATCTTATTAGGCTTAAAGCTGAAAAGGCCACAAGAAGGTAGTCTACATAACGAGTCATTAGTGTGTCAATGTTTTGCATGTTTGTGTGTGTGTTTTGAGATTAGTTTTTCATATCTTTGGTGACTTGGTACAGAAGTGTTCCCATTTTGAGCTCTTCAGGGTTCAATTCCCTGTTGCTTCTTAACGTACTAGGTCATCGGGATAAAACTGTCTCAACTTTGTTTTACTTGTTTGATTAGGTGTCTATTAGTATCTTAGACACCTTGAGGACAATGTGTCATTCAAGTGTGGGGGAGGGTTCCCTCTAAGAATCTTCCTTTTAGGTTGTTTTGTATGTTAGCATGTTAGGTTATTTTGTTAAGGTTTAGACTTGGCATGAATTTTTCAAAAATTTGATCCCCCTCAAAAAATTTCAATTTGTGTTAGAATTTTATCATTTTCTTAGTTAGGAATTTAATTCGAGCTCAAAACCTAGGAATTGGTAGAAATCTTGCACTCTATTGTTTAGATTAGTGGTTTCACTATGTAAACTAGACTAGAGGATTAATGAGTGAATCTTGTGAGTATTTGAGCCAAAGAAAGAGACATCCATCTCTATATTTTTCATGAGGTTCATACTAAAGTCAGTTGATCGAGATATCCTACTAGTACTTATCATAGTCTAGGTTGCGTGGAAGTTAGTGAAAGGATGGGGGCATTCTTTGACATTGAGCCCTGAGCCATAGAGACAAAATCCCTTATATATCTATTATTAAAACCCGTTGAGCCTAGCCTTTTCTTGATCTTAGATTAGGAAGCTGACTACAAACCATATTATCCATCTTCCCTACCTCTGATCATCCGATTCGAGGACTTATAGGTTTGCATGTGTATTGGGTTTAGTTAGTAGCTTTGGTTTATTTTGGGTTATGTTCATTGGGATGTTGTAGTATGGCCATGTTAGAAGCTGAGTCTTTGCCTAGAACGTGCTAAGTATGTAAGTTTGTTTAAGTTTGTGAATATAAAAAAAAGAAAAAGAAAAAAATGAAAAAGAATGTGAATTTGAATAAGGCATACTTTCTAGTAAAGACTTGTGCTTCTTGGTCTTAGGACATTGGGTTACTTGGAGAGTGTGTTATGTTATCTTTTGTGAGGATGTTTAGATTAGATAAGTTATATTTGTTACATGTCCTCGGATTGGGTGGTTTAGCCAATATCCACATATTATATCTCACCTATACCCTCAGCCCTATTACAATCTAATGAAAAGACCCCCTGATCATTAGCAACTGATGCGTGTCCAAACTGGATCAATTATACGTGCAAGAATTACACGATCGCACAAGTAATATCGTGATAAGTAGGATCGTCTCTACAGGGAATAGCGGATGAAAATTGTTCATCAAGTACCAGTTTATGCATTCCTAGATCTTAAGCTAAGCGAACGGATCGTTGGGTTGATGATTTAACACTACTACTACCAATACTATCATAGAATCTTAAGGTTGTCAATCTCAAACTTCTAACGATAATAATAACTAAGCAATAAGAAACTATGATTGGAATAAATCTATGAACTAAATAAAGGTCGTCAATCTTGATCCATGATCATACATACAACGAATATAACAAGTCTATGAAAAGCAAAGAACAAGAAAGTTGTAATTCGAATCAAGTTTATCAAGCTATCACTCGTGATTTAAACACACAATCATTCAATCCAACCAATAACAATAAAGAGATTGCTAATGGAGATGAAAGTACCTAGTAGATTCAAGATCAAAGTGTTGCTTACAAGCTTCTTGTCTTAAGAAAATAAAAATTGGAAAAAGTTCTAACAAATCCAATTCTACAACTTGGAGGTTTAGTCTAAGCTCTTGATGATGTTCTCCTCTTCCTCCAAGTTATTGTTCTCTGCCTCCTCTCCCTCCTTTTGTCGTCCCCCCTTAGTGCTTGCCAACCAAGCTTTAGACCAAGCTAAATGGGAAGTTAGGTGAGCATTTTCTCTAGTCCCCTGCCGAAGGCTAGCATACGTTGGGAAGCCAGTGTACGTTAGGGTCAGCTACTGCCCCTTTTCTCCTCTTTTTCCTCTTTAAGATTGAACAAGGCCAGTGTACACTAGGAAGCCAGCGTATGCTGGGGTCCAAGGCTGCCCCTTCTTGTATTTTGCCTTCAAGTCCACCGATCTTCGCCCACTGCTTGCATATGATCATCGATCTTTGCTCCGACTCCTCAAATGCTCCAAAACACCTACAAAACACACAAAAGCAATAGACAATCTTCTCCTTGACCAAACAAACAAAATGAAACAAAATGAAGACAAGACTCGACTTAACATCTCCTAAAATGTAACAAAAACATGACTAACTAAAGCTAGATGAATGCATGTTTACACATGCATCACACCCCCACACTTACTTCTTTGCTTGTCCCCAAGCAAAGTGCATCAGAAAACCAACAAGTGGTGCCATCAGAATTCAAACAATTAGCACAAGATCATCCCTACAATCACATACATCACACCCTTGATCATTATGAATACAAAAGCTATAAATAGTTATACCCTCAATCATTTAATGAAGTTTTCACACCTAGTGTTCCGGATTAGAGAGTTAACCACTCATAGGATACGATTGATTTAAACTCACAAGTGTATGAGGGTCAACTATCCTACTCTCTTGTGCACATTCAAGGTCTAAGAATGTTAAAAATCAAACCAAAACACACTCGAAATAAAGTAGATCATGCTATCAGAGGGACTTTTATTGGGTTGTAATGGGACTAAAGGTAAAGGTGGGAAGATAAAAGTATAGCGGTGATGGCTTAACCACCTAATCTAAGGGTTACATAGAAAACTAACTCTCGACTATATTACATATCTTGCCTTATTATGCATAAACACTCAACCCTATTTACCCACATCCAAAAGAACCAAAAAGGCGGGATAAGTTGCTTATTTTTTACTTGTGCCTTTTTCTTTCCAACTTTCCACTTTTCTTTTGATTTCTTCTTTTCACTTTTCTCACTTTCCGCAAGAGAATTTCTTTTTCTTTCTTTCTTTTCTTTGCTTTTCTTGTTTCTCTTCTTTTCCTTTTTAAACCCGATTTCATACCGTTACTTAGCAACTTATCCTGACTCTTGGTCATTAGCCTCAATTCTACCCGTCTTTACCCCAATATATGTACAAGAAATTCCCCCAAAGCTATACTATTAGAAGAACCCTTACAAAGTATTCCCCAATAGTGCCCTAATCCCTTGGACTAAGTAGTTAAAGGTAGGTGGAGTGAAGATAATCGGTTCATAATATGGGTTACAACTAATCATTCAACAAATAGGTTTAGGCTCAATGGGGCTATGCAATGGATAATGTCGGATTTTTGGCTCTAAGGCTCTAGGCTTTATCAAGATGGCCCTTGGCACTCTCTACCTCATTGAGTTATGCAAGGTAATCTTCTAACACTCTCATTTCTCAAACTATGCATACACCTCATGAATAAAATGAGAACTGATTGTCCTCATCATTGGCTCAAAAAAAATCTCTCAATATTACTCATTAATTCTCTAGTCTAGTCTACCAGGTGTAACGACTAACCTAAATGATCGAGGATATAATTGCTTATGTTTTAAAATTCACTTTGCTTAAGAGTGTTGAATGCATGATATGGAGTTTTTTTCCTATGACAAAAAGTTCAAAATTCCTGAGGATTTGTCATCATTTGCAAAAGACTCTAACACACTTCAATTAAAAACACAAAACACACACAAAATAGACTCGATCACATGCATAAAACAAAATAACAAAAGGCACAGGCACAGCAAGATCAACACAAAATAACAAAATATAAAGCATAATATAAAACACACAAAATGCACCCCCACACTTAGAAGACACATTGTCCTCAATGTGGTGATAAACAAGCAAAACAGAAAATGAAAATAACAAAACAAAGACAACAAGACAATACAAAATAAAAACTAAATGAAGTAAGGAGAAGAAGAAGCCTATGATCATTGGTCCGGAGGTGGTTGTAGGTGATTCTGGAGCCATTCCCATTGAGCGCAGTTGTAGGCCTGGTCCTCTTGATATTGTTTTGGGTAAGGTCAACCGGTCGAGGTAGATGCAAGCTTAAGCCTTCTTCTGTGGGAGATTGTTGAGATATGGAGCCTAATGATACTCCGGAAGATAGATATGTTGATTAGGGATGCCTAGAATTTGACGATTTCGAAATCGAAGTTCGTATGAGGGAGAAAATTGAAGTTGAAGTTTGGGCTACAGAGGATCAGATGCTGAGGCTAGCGTACATTAGGAGGCCAGCGTACGCTGGGGTTTGATTCTACCCCTTGCGTGTTTTCTCTCGGACATGGCTAGCATACGCTGGGAAGCCAGCGTACACAAGGGTAAGCTTCTGTCCCAGGCTTGTGTTTTGCTCCCGAACAAGTTGTTGATCTATAAAACTGACAAAATGACATATTTTTTTTAGGGTAACCATATGTACATTCCCCTAGAAATCCACAAACTCAGGGAAACTCGGACAAGTGACTCAAAATTCAAAAAGATTGAGTGAAAAAGAAGAAAGTAGTTCTAAGTTAATGTCGTTAGCTTGACGGTAGTCATTGATCACCAAGGTCCAGGGTCATCGAGGTCCCCCTTTTGTTTGCGTAAATTGATGTTGATGGTCAAGTCATCCTGTAGGTGCTCCGTGCCCACTTCAAATTTCACCTTGGTGTCATGTTTGTGCATGTGGATGTAAGATGGTTTTTTAACCTGTGCATGATCAAAAGATGTAGAAATAGGAACAGGCAGTATACTACTCATGTAAGCATACAGCAAATGACTTGATGGTAGTTTATGGTTCAAATCTGGTGGTTCTGTGGCTTGCACCCAGGATGCTTGTTTGTTAAAGTCATGCTCCTTCACTGCGTCTTGAATTTCCTGCATCACTTAAAGTGTATCTTTCGGAAAAGCCTTATTAATATGCTCGGGTACCAAATTGTTCATGATATCAATACTATGGCAGTCATGCTCTTCAGTAGGGTATTGGATGGTTGTGAAGCATTAAAAACTACCTCTTCGTTACATACCTTGAACCGCAATTCTCCTTTTTCTACATCGATATTTGCTTTTGCGGTGGCTAAAAATGGCCGTCCAAAAAGGAGGAGGAAAACCTCGATCTTCTTCCATCTCCATAATAATAAAGTCAACCGAGAAGATCAGAGTGTCAACTTTGACTAGTACATTCTCAATTATCCTTTTTGGTCAGACCATTGATCGGTCTGTGAGTTAGAGAACTACTGATGTTGACTTTATGTCCCCTAGTTCGAGCTTCTGAAATATGGAGAATGGCATGAGATTGATGCTGGAGCCAAGGTCGATCAATGCCTTCTTAAACATCTAATCTCTGATGGTACATGGAATAGTGAAGCTTCCGGGATCCTTCATCTTTTGAGGTAAACTTTGACTCAAGATAGCGCTATACTCTCTCGTCAATGGAATGACTTCAAAATCATCAATGCTCTGCTTCTTTGAAATGAATTCCTTGATCCACGTCTGGTATGTTGGCATTTGCTCAAAAGCATCAAGGAGCAGTATGTTGATGTGAAGTTTCTTGAAAAGCTCCAAAAACTTGTGGTAGCTCGGGTGCATGACTTGCTTGTTCACCCTTTGAGGAAAAGTTGGTGGAGGGTACCTTCTTTCTTCTTTCTTCTCGGGCTGCCTTCTTTCCTCTTTTCTTCCAGAATGCATACCCAACATACACTGGTTATCCATTATCCGCTGGCCTTGGCTACTACCCAAATGGTCTTTTTTCTCGAACAAGCCTAGCATACCCTGGTTGGCCAGCATCCACTGCTCTTCACAGCTGTTCCCCTCTTCTTCAAGTGTTGGCTTGATTGCTTCCTCAGATGACTGATCTTTTTCTCCAATTATAGGAGTTACTTGTAGCTCATTTTCCTCTTCCGCAGCTGTCTTTCTTGATGGAAGGGTTACTTGAGTCTTCATCACATTCTTTCCAAAGTCCAAACCACTTCTAGTTTTGATTGCCTTGCAATGCTCTTGTTTGGTGGGAGGAGCTTCGGTATTGCTTGGAAGATTACTAGACGGTCTTGTATTAAGTTGCATTGCCAGCTGGCTGATTTGCACTTCAAGATTGCGAATGGTTGCTTCATGACTCAACACTTGCTTGCGCAACTCATCCTCACCTTATCGATCTTGCGGTGGTGGTCCTTGTTGCTACCACCTTTGTTGATATGGTTGAAATTGCTGAGGTGGAGCACCTTGTACATTACCACCTCCGTAAGGTGGTCTTGGATGTTGAAGTACCTACTGTCCTGCATTGTTCTTCCATGAAAAATTTGGGTGGTTTCTCCAACCCGGATTATACGTAGTGGAATATGGATCATTATACCAATTGGTATTTCCCACAAAATTGACAAGCTCAGCGATAAATGAACAACTATCCATGCTATGTGATCCAGTATAAATTTTGCAAACCTGAGAAGATGAAGTTGCTTGCAATGACATTGATCCTTGCACTAGTTGTGTAAGTGTTGCAACTTGTGCTTTCAAAGCATTTACCTCATCATTGTCTTGTACACTAGCAACTCTTCTTCTCTCGGTTTGATCCCCCCAATCGTGGTTGTTAGTAGCCATGGCTTCAATAATTTGGAAACCATTAGCTTCTGACTTGTTTGTCAAATCCCCTCCGGTCGCTGCATCTAGGTTGACTCAAATTTATGGCTCACATCCATTGTAAAACGTTTGGATAAGCATCCATTCAGGTATCTAATGATGTGGGCATTCGCGAAGTAGTCTCTTGAAGTGATGCCAAGCCTCGTGCAACGATTCACCACCTAGCTATTTAAATTGAGAAATCTTATTACGAAGTTGAGTGGTTTTACCTGGAGGATAGTGTTTCTCCAAGAACTTGTCAGCAAGCTCGTCCCATGTTGTGAAGATGCCAGCTGGAAATGAATCTACCCATTCCCTAGCATCATCTTTCAAACTATACTAAAACAGTCAAAGCTTGATGGCATCAGGTGTGACACCATTGTACTTCAATGTCGAACAATGATCCTTGAAGTTTCGGATGTGCTTTGCTGGATTTTCTGAGGGATAACCTCCAAATTGGTCTTTTTCAACCATTGAAAGGAGGTTGCTCTTGATCTCGACATTGTTTGCCTCCACGGTTGGATACTCTATGCTTGATCGAAGGTC
This sequence comes from Hypericum perforatum, assembly GCA_012979155.1. Taxonomy (NCBI): domain Eukaryota; kingdom Viridiplantae; phylum Streptophyta; class Magnoliopsida; order Malpighiales; family Hypericaceae; genus Hypericum; species Hypericum perforatum. The sequence continues at coordinate 18,950 of SOPF01028229.1, forward strand.
AACAAGCCTTGGGTGTGACTTATGTCTCATGGCGGCAGGAACTACTTGTCGATCACCTATCTCTTCTATATGTAAGTTTCTTCTCCTGATTCGTCGAATAGTTTGCTCAATCTCTGAATCTTGCTCAAGAAGAGGTTTGTTCTCATGACGAGTATTTGGCATTCACCTCCTGTACTTGTATGGTACTATAACACTCAACAGAGAGGATTAAATGCAACAAGTAACAATGAAACAAGTAACAAAGCTTAGTCTCAAAATTAAGAACACTAGTTCCAATATTAACGAAAACAACTTTCAAACTCAAAATTCCCTAGCAACGACGCTAAAAACTTGATGCGTGTCCAAATTGGATCAATTATACGTGCAAGAATTACACGATCGCACAAGTAATATCGTGATAAGTAGGATCGTCTCCACAAGGAATAGTGGATGAAAATTGTTCGTCAAGTACCAGTTTATGCATTCCTAGATCTTAAGCTAAGCGAACAGATCGTTGGGTTGATGATTTAACACTACTACTACCAATACTATCATAGAATCTTAAGGTTGTCAATCTCAATCTTCTAACGATAATAATAGCTAAGCAATAAGAAACTAAGATTGGAATAAATCTATGAACTAAATCAAGGTTGTCAATCTTGATCCATGATCATACATACAACAAATATAACAAGTCTATGAAAAGCAAAGAACAAGCAAGTTGTAATTCGAATCAAGCTGTCACTTTTGATTCATGCAACATCGATCAATCAATCAACCAAGTACCTAACGATTAAAGTTTATCAAGCTGTCACTCTTGATTCAAACACACAATCATTCAATCCAACCAATAACAATAAAGAGATTGCTAATGGAGATGAAAGTACCTAGCAGATTCAAGATCAAAGTGTTGCTTACAAGCTTCTTGTCTCAAGAACATAAAAATTGGAAAAGAGTTCTAACAAATCCAATTCTACAACTTGGAGGTTTCTAGTCTAAGCTCTTGATGATGTTCTCCCCTTCCTCCAGATTATTGTTCTCTGCCTCCTCTCCCTCCTTTTGTTGTCCTCCCTTAGTGCTTGCCAACCAAGCTTTAGACAAAGCTAAATGGGAAGTTAGGCGAGCATTTTCTCTTGTCCCCTGCCAAAGGCCAGCGTACGCTGGGGTCAGCTACTGCCCCTTTTCTCCTCTTTTTCCTCTTCAAGATCGAACAAGGCCAGCGTACGCTGGGAAGCCAGCGTACACTGGGGTCCAAGGCTGCCCCTTCTTATATCTTGCCTTCAAGTCCACTGATCTTCGCCCACTGCTTGCATATGATCACCGATCCTTGCTTCGACTCCTCAAATGCTCCAAAACATCTACAAAACACATAAAAGCAACAAAATGAAACAAAATGAAGAGAAGATAAGACTTGACTTAACATCTCCTAAAATGTAACAAAAACATGACTAACTAAAGCTAGATGAATGCATGTTTACACATGCATCAGTAACCATTGCGACTTTTAGATAATAGTGAGTAGGACAAAGGATGCTTTGCGTATATTGACCTGTATGCGAGTGATAGGAAGTTGACTACATTGATCATATGAGTAAAACACTTGTCTATCCTCGTGAGGTCCACTTTCTAGTGTCTTTTATGTAGAGTTAACACTTGTTTAAACAATTGAGTGCTGAGATGCCTACTAGTTTGTTGTGCTTTGTGTTATGAATTGATGAACTAACTTAGGTTATGATTTGATTGTGATGCGAGCTGATGTTTTTGAGGGAAGTTTAGTATTGATCCATTCATGCCATGTCTTTACCTTGTTTTGTGTTTGTTTGTTCTTATTTGATTTTTGTTTAGGTTGTTCGCATTTTGAGTTTTGCTTGGGGACAAGCAAAGATTCAAGTGTGGGGGTGTGATGAGTGTCCATAACACTCATTATTCGTGTCATTTTAGTAGATCGTTCTTAGTGTTTTTAGGTTGATTTAGTTGCATTTTAGTTGTCATAGTATTAATTTTCATTTATTGTGTGTTTATGTTAAGTTTATCATTTATCATTGTGTTTGCTTGTTTTTAGGAGCCTATTCGAGGAGAAGTGGAGGACGATCGAGTGAACACACAAAGTCAAGGACGAGAAGGAAGCTGCGAAGCCAAAGAATGCAAGAATAGGAAGCTGGTGCACGCCAAGCCTACATGGTGCATGCCAAGTAGCTGTTATTTAGAAGACCATTCATACAGATGACCATTCACACTCATAGAAGGAAAAACACAAAGGCTGGCCCACGCCAGGTGCATCTGGTGTATGCCAGACCAGACTAACAAAAGTAAAGTAAAAGCTAAGTGTTGGACAAACAAAGTGAAGATTTGACAAGGTCGGCTTAGAGCTCTTGTGAAGGAAGGGGGACATCTTGGCTGACTCTTTTAGATATTTTACCTAGATATTTTAGTTAGATAAGTTAAATTAGATATTTTGTAACTATTTCATTAGTTAGTTACTATATAGACTAGTTTTGCTTTGTAAGGCAAAGAGAGCCAAGTTAGTTAGGAGAGAGGCACAAAATATGCAAAGAACTAAACACTCTCTCTCTGTTCTTGGACTTGGAGGTGAAGGCAAGAAAGCTTGAAGAACTTTGAGAAGCTTTCTTACCTTTGCTCTTCCATTTATAAATAAAGATGCTTTGTGTTTATATAAATATGTGTGAGTAGTTTGCTGTGAGTTTGTGCCTAGCCACGGTTTAGAGGGGTTAATATGTGTAGGAACATGTTCTTATTAATGAGCTTTAAGCCATGATTTGACTTGTTTGATCACCAAGTTATTGTACTTAGTCAAATCTTGAGACAGAAAGGAGATAGGTTTGATAGAAATGATAGTTTGATGATCTATGGCTTTGATAGAAGAGAAATCTTCCTTAGTTATTGATTGTGCTTTGAGTGATATGCATAATTGGTTCTTGATTGAGTTTAGTTGGTTGGTGAGGTTGAAAGAACATAACTAACCTTCTAAGCTTGGTTAAGGGTCAATTTAGATCTTTCTAGCGCAAAAGTGTAGATTGATTGCCTACGAAATACTCGTACCATGTCACATGCTTTATATACCCCCTGAATCACTTGGTTATATTGGCTTTTAAGATACTTAGCTTGCTTTTAGCTTTTTAGTTGTTGATAATCTTTTTTGTGACAAAAACTATCTAAGTGCTTGTTCATATGCTCTTTATGCTTGATGTTTAAGACTTTAGATCACTTGAGTTCAACAATAAACTTCATAATCTGATCCTAGTTAAGTAAGTAAACCTTAGAGTAGGTTTAACAACTCAATCCCTGTTGTTCGACAATCTTACTTATTCGTATTGCAATCAGTCTACTGAAAATCTGTGCTAAATTGGTGCATGCCAGTCGTACTTGGTGCACGCCAGGTTGTTCATTCAAAAGCAAATTGCGCATGCGTGGTGTAGTTGGTGTGAGCCCAAGGTTGATTTTTGTCTAAGGTTGGCACATGCCAACATTGTCTGGCGTACGCTAGAAAGAGAAAGTTGGAACAAGCCCAAGGTCTTGGCGTATGCCAGACTGACCCCTCGAATGAACGACCGATCATCCTTTGCTCGAGAGAATCAAGATAGAATAAAACAGCGAGTGGAATAGCACAAGTAGCTAGCAAAAACAGGCAGTCCGTCAGATTGCCCCATGTATTTTAGTGCACTATAGGCTATGACAATTGTCCCCAACATACAACAACTATTCAGGCATTTCCAAGACCATTACACATATATCTCGAAACTTTTGGGGTGAATCATTATATACTCGCTAGGAAGATTTTTGTCACTAGGATGGTTTAGAAGTGAGGAGGACCCCTCTATTTATAGGGGTAGAGGTTGTCATCTCGAAGGGCCACGAGCAAGTGCATAAATAAACACAGCCTGTGGCCAGCAGGCTGTGTCTCTATCTTATCCCTATGTATGGCCTTATCCAGAGTCATGTCCCTTTGGATGCATTCTAGATAAGCCTCATCTAGCCACTTCCTCTTCACATCCCTTTGGATTGCTAGTGTCTCGTCGCTATCTAATTGCCTTGGACAGTTTCTGGAAGCTTCTAGACGATCCTTGGACCATCACACCTCTTCGATGGACAGCCAAGAGTAATTAAGATTTTTCCAAAACCTTAAGGCTCCTCGTGATGTGGCGGTCATGTAAAGTGCCAAGTGTACCTTAATGTACCCAAGCACCCGCTCTTAGCCTCAAGTCTATTCCCAGCCCTAGGCCTGTGCTCAGATAGTGCAAAAAGTCAATGGTCAACCTAGGGAGTGGTCAACCAAGTGGAAATGCAATGGAGGAAGTTCCTTATATGCTTGGAAATCCTTCTTGCACTTTCCAATGTGGTACACACTTCCTTTTCCACCTTAACTCACTTTGGGCTTTGGCTTTGGGCTTTGACTTTGGGATTTTGGACTTGCAACCAATTGGGCTCATTTATTCCAACAACTTTTTGATGTGAAAACTGGCAGATTCAATTATTCCCAGAGCCTTTTGGGTTAGGACTCTTTTCATATGTGAATTATTTATGTAGTTGATGAGTGCTTAAAATACTTATTATTTGTTTTTATTTTGTTGTAGGTTCTTAGTGTTATTTCTCATTCATTTTGTTTTATTCATGTTTATCGTTTTTCATTGCATTTTCTTATTTTTAGAAGCTAATTTAAGGAGAAGTGGATGACGATTGAGCGAACGCATAAGGGCATAGATAAGAAGGGAGGTCACGAAGGCGAGAAGTACACGACCGTCATTGGTGCACACTGATGTATGTGTAAACACATGTCTCATTCATCATAGATTGGTTATGTTTTAGTTATAGTTTAGGTGAGTTTGAGTCGTGTTTTGTACGTCATTTATGTTGTTTGATCATGTTGATTTGGGAGTGAAAAACTTATTAGTTTTGTGTGTTTTGTAAGTGTTTGAAAGGGTAAAGCAAGCAGGATAAGAATCGAGGCCATCGCAAGAAGAATTATCAAAGTGCAAGAAGGAGTAGCACATGCCCAGTGGCCACTCATGCCCCAGTGCTCGCTCTAAAAGTGCAGGGATAAAAACTCGTTCATCCCCAGTGGCTGCTCGCCACCCCAGTGCTCGCTTACCCCCCCAGTGGCCACTCGATACCCCAATGGTCGCTTGACCTCTACAGAAGTTAGCCTCGAATTTGCAACAAGGAGGAGCTGGAAAGAGAGGCAAACGGCAAAAGGCAAAATTGAGAAATAATGGGAGACAAGAGGAATATAGGCTATGATGAAAAGGAGGAGATAAGAGGAATAAGGAGGAGTAGACATCCATGAATAAAATCAATCCATCTATCCATGAAGGAAGGTCTTCAACTTCATCTTCATTTTTCCTAGATTTTAGACTTGCTCTTCATTTTTTGGTATTTTGGAGTTGTAAGCAACCTTGAACTATTAAAGGTACTTTTTCATTGTGTATTCATCTTTTGATAGTTAAGTTGACTTTGAGTTTCTATGTTCATCTTATTGTTATTTATGGTTTGATCTTTGGATGAGTTTGTAAGTTCAGACATCAAGAGTGACAACCTTGATTCAGCTTATAAATCTTGTCCAATTGTTGTGATTTGGTATTACTAATTTGATCTAGGATTGACAACCCTATGTTAATTAATGATATTGAAACTTATTAGTTTAGGATCATCACCCAATCAAGTTAACCAATTCGCTTAGCTTAAGATTTAAGAACGCATAATCTGGTACTTATCGAACAAATTCCTTTTTTATTCCTTGTGGAGATGATTGATTTATCACTATATTACTTGTGTGATCGTGTATTCTTGCACGTATTTTGATCCAAGTTTAGACACATCAAGTTTTTGGCACCGTTGCCGGGGAATTAGAAGTTTGAATTTGTTTTTCTTAATATTGGAACTTGTTTTTCTTGATTTTGAGACTAAGCTTTGTGACATTTTCATTATTCATTGTTGCATTTGATCCTCTCTGTTGAGTGTTATAGTACCATATAAGTACAGGAGGTGAATGCCAAATGCTCGTCATGAGAACCCACCTCTTCTTGAGCATGATTCAGAGATCGAACAAACTATTCAACGAATCAGGAGGAGAAACTTAGATACGGAGGAGATGGCCAATCGACAAGTAGTTAATGTTCCCGCCGCCATGAGACACAAGTCACACCCAAGACTTGCCAATCTTCGATCAAGTATAGAGTATCCAACCATGGAGGCAAATAACTTCGAGATAAAGAGCAATCTCATTCAAATGGTTGAAAAATACCAATTTGGAGGTTATCCCTCAGAAAACCCCGAAAGGCATATCCAGAAGTTCGAGGATCATTGTTCGACAGTGAAGTATAATAGTATCACACCTGATGCCATTAAGCTTCGATTGTTCGAGTATAGCTTGACAGATGATGCTAGGGAGTGGGTAGATTCATTTCCAGCTAGAACCTTCACAACATGGGATGAGCTTGCTGAGAAATTCTTGGAAAAGCACCATCCTCTAGGTAAAACCACCCAACTTTGTAATAAGATTTTTCAATTTAAGTAGCAGGGTGGTGAATCACTGCACGAGGCTTGGCATCGCTTTAAGAGACCACTTCAAGAGTGCCCACACTATTAGATACCTAAATGGATGCTCATCCAAACATTTTACAATGGTTGTGAGTCGCAAAATCGAGTCAACCTAGATACAACAGCTGGAGGTAATTTGACAGATAAGTCAGAAGCTGATAGTTTCCAAATTATTGAAGCCATGGCTACTAACAACCACGATTGGGGGGATCGAACTGAGAGAAGAAGAGTTGTGAGTGTACAAGACAATGATGAAGTAGCTGCTCTAAAAGCACAAGTAGCAACACTTACGCAACTAGTTCAAGGATCCATGTCACTACAAGCAACATCATCTTCTCAGGTTTGTGATATTTGCACTGGACCTTATAGCACGTATAGTTGTTCATTTATTGCCGAGCCTATCAATTTTGTGGGAAATGCCAATAGGAATAATGATCCATATTCTAGTACATATAATCCAAGTTAGAGAAACCACCCAAATTTTTCATGGAAGAATAATGCAGGACAGCAGGCACCTCAACATCCGAGACCACCTTACGGAGGTGGGAATGTATAAGGTCCTCCACCTCAGTAATTCCAGCCATATCAACAAAGGTGGTAGCAGCAAGGACCACCACCGCAAGATCGTCGAGGTGAGGATGAGCTGCACAAGCAAATGCTAAGCCATGAAGCAACCATTCGAAATCTTGAAGTGCAAATCAGCCAGCTAGTAATGTAACTTAATGCAAGACTAACAGGCACTCTTCCAAGTAATACCGAAGCTCCACCTACCAGGAAAGAGTACTGCAATGCAATCACAACTCAAAGTGGGCTAGAGTTGGGAAAATAATGCAGGAAATGTAATGGTGAAAACTCCAACAAAGAAGGTGAATGAGGAAGAAGAAGAGCACAAGGTACCCTATATCACTGTGAAAAAGGACAAGGCCGTTGAGGAGGCAGTTAAATCAAAACTGGAAAGGAAATACCCTCTACAACCTTTTCCACAATAGGTGAACAAGCAAGCCTTGCATCCAAGCTACCAGAAGTTCTTGGAGATTTTTAAAAATCTCTATATCAACATTCTGCTCCTTGATGCATTCGAGCAAATACCAATATACCAGGAGTGGATCAAGGAGTTTCTCAGAAAGAAGAAGAGCATTGATGACTATGAGGTTATCCCACTAACAAGGGATTATAGTGCAATGCTAAGTCACGATCTACCTCACAAGATGAATGATCCAGGAAGCTTCACCATTCCTTGCACTATTGGAGACCAAACATTCAGGCAGGCACTTATTGATCTGGGATCCAGCATCAATTTAATGCCCTTTTTCACATTCTGGAAGCTCAGACTAGGGGACATAAAGTCAACATTGGTAGTTCTCCAACTCATAGACCGACCAATGGTTCGACCAAAGGGGATAGTTGAGAATGTACTCATCAAAGTTGGCACTTTGATCTTCCCAGTTGACTTTATTATTATGGAGATGGAAGAAGATCGAGGTTTTCCCCTCCTTTTTGGATGCCTATTTTTAGTCACCGCAAAAGCAAATATCGATGTGGGAAAAGGAGAATTGCAGTTCAAGGTATGTAACGAAGAGGTAGTCTTTAATGTCTTCACAACCATCCAATACCCTATTGAAGAGCATAACTGCCATAGTATTGATATCATGGACAATTTGGTACCCGAGCATATTAACAAGGTTTTTCTGAAAGATATGCTTAAAGTGATTCAAGATGCGGTGAAGGAGCATGACTTTTACAAACAAGCATTCTGGGTGCAAGCCACTGAATCACCAGATTTGAAACGTAAACTACCATCAAGTCATTTGCGGTATGCTTACATGAGTAGTAATTATAAACTGCCTATTCCTATTTCTACATCTTTTGATCATGCACAGGTTAAAAAGCTATCTTACGTCCATATGCACAAACACGAAACCAAGGCAAAATTTAAAGTGGGCACAGAGCACCTATAGGATGACTTAACCATCAACATCAATTTACGTGAACAAAAGGAGGACCTTGAAGACCCAGGACCTCGATGATCAATTGCGATCGTCAAGCTAACGATGTTAACTTAGAACTACCTCTACTTACTCTTGTTTACTCTTATTTTATGTCACTCATTCGAGTTTTCCCAAGTTTGTGGGTTTTTAGGGGAATGTATATAGTGTCACCCTCGAGAAAAATGTTATTGTTTTTCTTTGTTTACTTATAGGATGGATGATTGCAAGGAAACATGGCCAATTTTAATGAATCAGAATTGAAAACAGAGCATCTAGCGATCACTACGTATTATAGCAACCACTAAACAAAAATATTAGCTCGATGCAAGTGGTACTTTTGAGCTCACTTCTTATCTTTCCTCATCCTCTATTTTTCTTTTATTATATGTGTTGTGTCTTTTTCTTTGCATGCATATACCTTTCACACATTGAGGACAATGTGTCCGATAAGTGTGGGGGGAGTTGTGTTATGTTGTGATTTTTTTGTTTGCATTCTATGTTTTTGTGATTTCTGTGTTCTTTTAATATGTTATACGCATATGATCAAGTTTGCTTTGCGTGTGACATGTACTTTTGATTGAAGTGTGTTGAGTCTTTTGCAAAGGATGAAAAACTCCTTAAATTTTGAACTTTTGTCATAGGAACAACCACTTATCATGCATGAAATAACCTTGATTAGGATGAATTATCAATACATAGCAATTATACCCTCGATCATTTAGGCTTGTCATTGCATCTAGTAGGTTAGACTAGAGAATTAACGAGTGACCTTGTGAGATTTTTGAGCCGATGGTGAGGACTACCCATTCTCATCTTATTCATGAGGTGTGTGCATAATCTGAGCTATGAAAGTGTTAAACGATTACGATTACCTAGCACAACTCAATAAGGTAGAAAGTGTCGAGGACCATTTTGTTACAAGCCTAGAGCCTTAGAGCCAAAAACCATTATGCATGTCCATTGTTTCACCCATTGAGCTTGAGCCTATTTGTAGAAATATTATATGTAAGACTATATAACCCTTATTCACTCACTTTCCTACCTTTGACTATTTGTCCGAGGAAGCTTTAGGATCATATTTTTGGGAAAATTGTGTAAGGGTACATATAGTAGTATAGCTTGCGGGTGCTTTATCATATAAGGATTGCGGGTAGTTAAGACCATGAAGGTTGATGCGTCCAAAGTTGGATCTAAATACGTGCAAGAATTACACGATC
>SOPF01028230.1:0-31209 GCA_012979155.1 Hypericum perforatum
TTGACGCCCCTCCCGTCGATCGTCTTGTGGCTCGACAACATCAGCTCTTGGTTTAGCCTGATGATCATGCTCCGCGCGAAGATGATCCAGAGGGGCTCCTTCTGGATCACTGCATGGCGTAGGGTTCCGGGTTTAGGGTTTAACATGTCGTTGTCCGAGGGGTCGGTCACAACGTAGTACTTGCCGCCTTTGCCTCCGGTCGTCTTTCGGCCGAATCCGATGACGCAGTCGGCCAGCCTCTGGCGGTTCTGATCCCAGTGGGGGTCGCACCTCCAACACCTGTCGATGGGGTTGGTGGCCAAGCACGGTCCTCCCCCTGTCTTCTTCCCCAGGTTCCTCCTGTTGTTGTTGCTTCCTTCCATTGCCCTAAATTGCATGTTCACAATTATATACGTAAGCAATCATTTTAACGAGGTTCACATAGCTCTGTTATGTGATATGTACATATTTTAATAAAATTAACACGTGGACAATGAAAATATATTATCTAATGTATCTTCATAGGAGTTTAATGTCAAAAAATATGTATAGGCCATGTAATCAATAGCAAGTGTAAGTACTTTTCATTAATGACGAAATCTGAGTAATTACAATTTTGTTTATCTATAAAAATCTAATAAAACTAACATTAACTATGATCTTATTTTAAAGTTTGACATTTTCGAAATAGAATTAGTTGATTCGATGTTCGATTATATAAGAGGCTCACATGTGGACATGAACGTTGAAGTGGTCGGTGACATTGAGAGGATCAGGGTGGAAGGACTCAAGAGCAGCTTTCTGAGCCTGATCCGCCCGCTGCTTCCAGTACTCATCAAACTCTTCCTCCTTGTTCTTCCAGTACTCCTCCGTCTCCTCCATGCTGGCCCGAGCCATCACCGCGAGCGATACGAAGAAGACGAAGACAATGAGGCTCTTCTTGAAGGTCTCCATTGTAATGTAATGTAATGTAATGTATCAGGTACGAGCACGAAGAACTGATTTTCTTCGAATTTCTTCGATTTTCGGAATCTCCCTTCTTTTTTTGTTTGGTTTTTCTCTTTTGGTTTCAAGCTGTTGAGAGAATTGTAATATTCTCAACAGGTTGAAGCCAAATGGGAGAGGGAAGATCAGGAGAGAAATTGGTGCTCGCCTGATCTTAATATCAGGAATGAGCTTACTTTAACAACAGGATTATTCCATGTATTTATATTGTCTAATTATCTATAATTAAGTGAGAGATTAGGAAATAGTGGAGGCGGTATATTAGGAGAACCGCTTCTTTTATTACATGTTTAAACTTAAAGGTTGACCATTGAGCTACAACTTTTTCAGGATGTTTTTTTTCTTTCTATTTTTTGTGGTTTTCCCCAAGCGTTGACCGTCGATCCGGGCGGATCTTGGTTGCCGAATTTAGTAATATTATGGCGGCTACGTACATGAGTGGACACAGTTTCCATTAGATTGGTGTTTTTTTTCTTATACCCACGAAGTCTAATTGGTTAGCTTATTTTTTAGGGATATTATATTCTTTTTCGTAAAAATTAATTGATTGGAAAGTCCACCCAAATAATCATTGGTATAAAGTAAGTAGACATATAGTAATTAGCGAAAAATCGGCATTCGAAGTATAAATTGTTCTCTTTTGTTGTAATTAATTTCCTATGGAGTTGGATTTCCTTCAATTGTTATCAACGCTCAGTCCAGTTTAGATTTCCATTACCCCTCAATTAAAAAGTTTTATCTTTCCATTTTACAGGGCTTCTTTCTGTTTCTCTTTAAAATTGTTTTCCAAACTTTCTGACAGCGGCTAGTTTTATGCATTTATACGATCAATTTACAATTCTTCTAGTTGCCACTTTAAGATAAATTCGAAAAACCTCGGCATTAATGTCGCTGGTTTCGAACTATAAGGTACAAAGGTTAAGAAATGAAAACTAAAAAAATATTGAACTGGAAATTAAGCTCTAACCGGTTGACAAATTAAAAGCTATACGAGAGCAAAATCACCATTGAGGACGCATTATTACTGTTTTATAGAACAACAAGATCACTGAATTCGTTTAATTGAATTCTTCGATTCAAACTTTTCAGTGTAAAAAATACTATTGAGAAATTACCCTTAAAATATGAATGAATTTCGACTATGAATATCATATTAAAAAAATATGCCTTTATTGTTTATACAACAACTAAGGGTGAGCATTCGGATTATCCAAACTCGAACTATCTGAATCTGAATTCGAATATCCGAATTTTTTTCGGATTCGGATTCGTATAATTCGGAATATCCAAAAGAAATGTTAGAGAGGAAGAAAAAATATTAAAAAAAATTTTAAAAAAATTTTGGTGAAAAAGAGATATGTAAGTTAAGAAAATAAATAAAACCCAATTAAGAAAGTATGTGAAATCCAACCCAAGTTCATACCTTCTAACTATAGTTTATTTTTAGAAGTTAACTAAAATCGGATAGTTCGTATCTCCGAACTAACATTTTTAATATCCAAATCCGAACTCAAAATTATTCGAATCCAAATCCGAAAAAAAATTCGGATTCGGATTTGGACAACGTATACCGAATATTTTGCTCACCCCTAACAACAACATTAATTCGAGCCACCAAGTGACTTACAATTTGATATCCACACAAAATTAAATCATCATCATTGTAGTACAAATGAGTTATATATATAATATGATTTGTACACCAAGGTTCATCTCCTAAGGCCCTTCAGCGATATATGCAGCTGCAGGTCTCTTGCCCCGGTTAATTTGGTCAGGACTGGTACTGCCTATTGCAGACTGTTCCTCCCTTTTCCCGAGAGTCGCTATAGCTCTTCGCCCTCGTTCCTCAGGGGGAAGATGCGATTAGAGCTCTAATTGGGGGATCCAGGAGAAACCACCATATAATTAGATCGTGCAAGTCAACCATCTCTAATACGTGGCTCGATTTCGTGAATCCGACATCGTGTGATTACCTCAAATAGCAGGTATTCTAACTTACGTATCCTGAGGAGATGTGTAGCTGCATCTGTAGAGCATTAAGACGACGCCTCCCAGACCTTGTAGTTTCTTCCATTGATGGCTAGAGACCATTTGTGGTCACCACTTGGAGGTTCATAGTGACCCGGTCCGATTTTCATTGCTACTTTGTCATCCACAATTGCCGCATACACGTCCCGATCCGCCTTTGTGATTCTCATCTGATACACAAACAAATCAATCAAACAACAAAGCTACTGCAACAAAACTTTTCTCGACACTCACCGTGCTCCTGCAATTGATTTTGTTGCGATTCCTGATAGAAATGAGGGATGCAATTTCCGATCGGTAATCAGAGGAATAATGGTCGTAGAACACTGCCGGTGTTCCTGGATGAGTCAAAATGTATGCATATCCTTCCATTTCCTTTCCAGCAGGAAATCTCCAATGACCCTTTTGGACAAAAAGAACCAGACGATTCAGCTTGCTATCCCGAGAATCACCACAAATTAGACGATGCAGCCAAAGAATAGGGTTAAAAATGTAACCTGGGTTGAGCCGGTATCATGATTCTCAATGAAGGTGATGGTACGGGATGGCCACCAACCAACAACACCGGGAGGTTTTCCTTGTGCATCTGTCAAGCGCCAATACTCGCACCTATCTAGTACCTGTCGGAATAAATACAGTGTGTTCCTAAACCTGTCAGTTACTGCTGGTCTGTCCTCTCCAATATCAACGATGCAAGACTAACCACTTTAAAGGTAAGTGAAGAACGTGCTCGATCGGATACTAATGGCTGTGTCGATCGAATTCAATATGTGGAACCGCACTCATAGAACATGATCCATTATCCTTAAAGGATCGAAATCTCATCATGAAAACTCAATGTCAACCATGGTTTATAAAGAAGTTCTGATTATTCTAAGTCCCATTTGAAGCAAGTCCCGGTAGAATCCAGATCTATCAATCTCTTCTTATGCATGCTAACTGTGGCATTTTATCAACTTTGTCTTAAATAACAGAAATTAATATGAGAACTCACTGCATGAAGTATCCCTTTTGTGGTGACATCAAATGCACCAGCAGTTCCACCCGTGGCACTAATCCAATCAACAATTCTCTGACGATGAGCGTCTTGATTGTAGTCCATTTCATCGTATGTGTAGTTAAGGGAATCCCAATACTCTCCAACAGCGAAATAAGGTTCGCTGGAATCCATATAATCCTTGACATAACCACCCCAAAATCCTCTCACAAAATCAAGCCTCCATCCATCATATCCAATTTCTTTTCTGAACCGCAGTAATAAAAACAAGAATCAGCAGGCAACTTTTAATTAATGACTCGGATAAAGGCTGACGCTCTCATATAGAACACACTTTTAGTTTGCGTAAGACCCAAACCATGGAACACCGCTACCAGAGGCATTGCGCACGAGAAAATAAAAGATGACAAATATGTCCAACAAGACAAGAGTAGAACTTGCATAAGCTAAACATTAAAAAAAATTGATTTCATTATTTACCTTAGCCAATTTAACCATTCTTTAAGATCATTTCTCACGAAATCCTGGGAGTGATCAATGTTTGGAGCAGCATGGAAACACTCCCCGCTGCTCTTGTTGCCCCTGCCCTGCAGAAAGGAGAAGAGGAGATGTGTGAGTTACACAAAGCATAAGCCAGAGAAACCCATCTAGCATTCACCAAGATTAATGTTCTTCCTAAAGTTGAGAGGTAACAGTTCTGCAAGAAAACATGCAGCTAAAAGTAAAGCAAGAGCTACCGATCGCCACCTGAAAATGAGGGTCATCTGCAACAACTGCTCGATCATCCCAGTTTAAGCGGCCACCAAAAATATTCCAGATTCCATTATCGTTCTTATAGTGTGCACAGCGGTGGTTTATGACAGCATCTCCTAGGACTTTTAGACCCACTTTATGAAGTGTCTTCACTAGATCCTTGAGCTCATCCATACTTCCATATCTGACACAAATTAAAAGAATAATAAATAGCAGACAAAAAAGATATAGTGAAGGGCATAATTGTGATGGTACCACTATCTTCCTTTTCTCTAAAAGTTCATGAAAATATAATCCTGATGAGCCGAACTCTGAAAGAGAAAAGGTACTACTTTTCACGAGATGCTAGCTTTGGCTCCCATCAATAAATTCAAGCATGCTAGAGAGGAATAACATTATCGTGCAGAGCAAATTGCGGAAAGATACCTAGAGTTCAAGTTATACAAATCCCTTGGCATGTAACCTTCAGGTGACACGGATTCTGTTGGTGGGGGCAACCAGATGACAGTGAACCCCAATGAAGATATATCTTTAGCTTTTTCTTTAAGTTCCATGTACCATCTCCCAGATTTATGTGATTCCCAGTTAAAGCCTTGAAGCACTACTTCGTACCCAGTGCCTGTGCCCGAGCGTATTTTTACAGGAGCCTCCTCTAACTCTTCTAATTCTAACACAGTTTCTTCGGAGAAAGTTGGAATGGAGCTTCTGAAGATACTATAAGCTTCAGCCGCCAACTTTTCGATCTCTTGAAGAATGATTTCTTGTGCTTCTTTTGTTTTTCTTATCTGGCTCTTCTCAGATGAAATGCTTCTGACTAAGCTCCGTATCTCATTGATTATCCCATCAGTGTATGCAGTGGAAAAATCATCTTGAGTTTTTTCCACAGGTTTTTCAGACAAAGCCGTAATCCCAGAGTTCTCAGGCTCAGACTGGGTGGACAAGCTACTCGAGAGAGGGATAAAGAAGTCATTACCATTACATCTCAGCCAAGTGCTCTCATTTAGTTTGAGGACAAAAAGAAAGCCTACAGCATTCTCGTCCAAAGTAAATTCAACAGAACGCACATTTTTCCCTTCTTTTACCTGGAGTACAACATCAATATAGGAAAGCTAAAGGTAAGCACCCAATCAGTTTACTTCTAGACTAACCAAATAAAATTTAAACATCAAAAATCAGAGAAATTCAAATAGTTATGAAAGAAGTAAAAGCTATGTACCGGCAGAAGTTTTGTACGCAATGCCTTGTTCTTGAATGCAGATGTCTCAGGGGGATAAGGCCCCACTGGAACTTCCCAATTTCTAGCTTCATCTCGACAAACTCCCCAGTGAACAACCACATCTCCAGGAAGATCGGTTTTTAAATGAAGAAGATTCTTAGAAGTCTTCAAACACCTGTCAACTGCAACGGTCACTGAGTGTCCAAAAGAAACCTGTTTAGTAATAGGTTGCTCTGCATAGAAACTTTCTAGCTGCCTCTTTTGCTTTCTGGACTCTTTGGATTCACCAATACCATCTTCATCTTCGGAAGATGGCGCTGCCTTGAGAAGCATATTAGAAAGGGACGCACCTGACAGTGTAACGTAACGCAAAAACCAGTGAGATGAAAATTGCTTGTATTCTATGACACGTGAGCATATAATTGACACCGCTAGTGACCGACGGATTATATAGTTCGCATCAAGTTGGAGAGCATCTGAAATTTATGTCTTTAAAAGATGAGACCATTTTTTCTCAACCTGGCCAGATACAGATCCCTTTCTTACCTCCAACTACATTTCCATCATCGACCAGGTAATCAACTAAAGGCACTTTAAAATCTCTGCCTTTGTGCTGGTACCAGGCACCAGATTCTTCATCCTATACGGTTATACCAATAGATCGCATAAAGAGAGAGAAACAGAACGGGGGAAATCATAGTTAGTCCAACATCTGCATAAAACAATTATCATAACAAACTTTGAGTACCAGCAATATTAGAGGAAAATAAGAACCTTCAAGACAAAATTAATGGCAGCAATCTTGCTTTTCGAGTCTATATCGATCTTCACTTCTTGAAACAAATCTCCTTCGGCCGGCTTCTTCAATGGCGTGTCTATTGCGTAGTTCTGGAAAAAACAAAACAACAAATGAGAATCCATAAATCAATTCCCAAAATTTCTAACGTAATACAGGCAATGTCATTAAATTTCACGACGAACTTAATTAGACCGGATGAATCACCTTCACAACAACCGAACCAGGCGGTCGCATACTCGTGGGAGGCTGGTCCCATTCGCTGCAGAAATCACGAAACCACAGTTCAAAAAGCAACCAGACAAATCCGATTCGAAATATGAAAACCTAAAACCCGAAGCAAAAACTGATTTACCTGCCAATGTCATCAACATAGGAAACTCCCCAGTGAAGTGTCCACTTCCCGGGGAGGCTACACCCAACCGTCAGCTGCCAATCCCCCTTATCCTTCCCTTCTTCCAATCTCACGATGATCTTCCCCTCCACCTGGCACCAAAACCTACTCCATTTACTCTTATTTCCATATTAAACTTCTATTTTTCCATTTAATTCCAAAAATCAGATCAAACAAGCTCCGGAAAGTTCCAAGGCTTTGGCGCCAAAACAAACCGTTGTACCAACGATCACGTAGATCAATTGGCGAGGAAGTTGTTTCAGCTTAACCAGGTCGTGGTTGAGTCTTTGGGAACGTATCTAGTTGAAAACTTTAGAGTTTTGTCAACTTTCAAAATTCTTACCGAACTCGAATTTGAATTAATCCACCTAATGAATAGGATATTAAGTGGTGTTAAAAAAATAAAATAAACCGTTGCAGCTAAGAAATAGAAAAAGAGTGGAAGTTACGGTTTCGGTGCGAGTGACAGGGAATGTCTCCTTGAAGAAGCAGGCATCGTCGGAGGTAACCGTCTCAACGACGACGGCGGAGGCGGAGAAGGAAGATCCGCCAGCTCGGACGGCGAGGGCTCTGCCACGTGGAAGGCGGAGATTAGCGGAAAGGGGGCAGTACGACGGCGTCGTTAAGCGGCGCCGGGGTTCGGGTGGGTCCCACCGGAGGAAGGGCTGGTTGACGAGACAAATGCTCGTCGTCATGGATTTTTAACTGCCCCGAGCTCTTCATTCTGAAATGGGAGGGGAGTGAGGAATATATATAAGCGGGGGCTATCTGGAATTTATTATTATTATTATTTCAATTTGAAATTTATTATAACTTTTTTTTTATTTACTTTCTCCTGTGTTTCTTATTTTGGCGCAGATTGACTCAAATATCATTATTTAGATATTATTATGATAACTAATCAATTTATTTTGTAAATTGTTTTTAAGACTAATGAAATTATGCCGATGGATATTTTAATACAGTTTCGATTATAGCAATAAAAGTCGAAATTATTTAGTTAAGTTTGGAGTAAATTCTCACCATTTAATTAAGTTGTGTGTTTCTTATTTTGTCAGTTTTTGGAACGGACGTCGGTAGGTAACATGCGGTTGTGGATATTTTGGACTTCTCCTCCAGCCAAGAAATTTTGGACTTCAAAAAGATATACCATTTTTTCTTTTTTAAAAAAAGTTAAAAGGACAGGTGAAAAACCCAGAGGAAATAGGAGGTCAACAGTTTTTATAAAAAAAAAAAAAATATTTGGCAGTTCGAGTTTGGGCTCGGCGCAATTTTTCAAATGTGGCAAAAAAATTCGAACAAATAATTAATATTTGTAGTTATGATTTAAAATTCTTGGTTTCCGTTTCCTCAACATGTTGGAAATTGCAAATTATAAATCTCATTTAGAAATATTAATTTGCTAAACTATATCAAATTGAAATGGAATAAATGGCATTTAAAGTTAAACCCTCTAATTGTAAAAATAACAATTAAATAATCACACCTAAAACTAGTCGAGATAACACCATAGATTCATCAAGTGGGTCAATTAAACCCCTAAATCAACTTTTTTGATAATAAATGACATGTCATTAATTATGCGTAAGCATAAATTGCTAATATTAAAAAATAGCTTTTAATAAATATGCTATAACAGTTTCTAATAAATAAAACAAAAATTAGAAATATAATATTTCTAGTTAAATATTCAGGTTTAATTTTCTCATGGTGTTTTAATTAGTAGAGTTTCTAAAACCATGTTCCATCTTTTGGTTGAGTTCTCTACGTGGTTAGGAGAAAAAGGTAATGAGATTTTTTATATTTTTAGTTTTTCGATTTTTATATATAGTGTATATTGGAAAAAGCTATATTATATTTATCAATGTTAAATTATTTAATTTGAAGAGTTCATCTTAGGTGTATGTCACCTAATGACATGTCATTTGCTACAAACAAGTTAGCCTTGGAGTTTTAGTTGACATATTTTAAAAAATATGAAGTGTTATAAGGACCATTTTAAGTATAATCTTATAATTTTCTTTTTGTATAAGTCGGGTGTTAAATAAAATTTATTCCAATTGAAATCAACGGTTAATTCAATCTCCCCAAACTAGAACAGAGAGTTGAAGATTGTTTATTCAAAAATTATTAATTCATGTGATATCACTACATTACAAATATATATTTTTATTGGTAAATACGTAAAAGCCAAGATACTATAACTATATTTTTAATGTTTCATTGAAAAAATGTAATATTCAATTTATATTTTTTTTAATTCAAGAAGGGATATCAATAATTATTTTAGGATAGTTAAAAAAATAAATGATAACGTTAAATATATTAAACAAGTAAATATAGCACCACAAATTATTTAAAAAAATATTTGTTGAATTCATAATACATTGTAAATATATATTTTTATTGCGGATGCATAAATTTTTAGCACAATTTTTTTTAAAAACTTAACAGTTATTTATAGAAGGATTATTAAAGTTTAACAATTTTGAACAAACTATCAACTTACATATATGTTACTCTACACTTATATCTGAATGTTAAAAACGGGTCATGGATGGGGTGAGCCTCCCTTTTTCTCAGTAACATATTTAGAAAAAATTAATAATAATTTACTTTAATCAAAACATAGAAAAATAACAATAATGGAGTGATCTTTGTAATTTTCGGTGTTATTGTGTGCACGGTTATTTGCTAATTTGGTGTTGAAAATTTATCTTTTGTGGATGTGGTGTCCACGTAGATATACGACTTTCATGTAAGGTGGAAAAACTCGTGTATTTAGTTACACGAATTAATTATCAGTGTATCGATATACAAAAAAAATATTATGTATTGGTTGATTTAGATATTTAACAATTATATTTTACAAAAGTCATCACACTTCTAATACAAACAATATAAATAATCTAACAATAAAAGCGATATTTTATCGATGGATCATTTCGTCCCATTTTATATTAGAAGTGGGATGATTTTTATAAAGCATAAATTATTAGATATCGAAAGTAACTCGGATAGTTAATCTGTATAATTAATATATGGAAAATATTTCGTGTATTGATGGCACTTGGCAGTATAAGTAAAAAAAAATTGTGTTCTCCAAGACACCAAATCTGCAAAAATAATTTTAATACTGAATTCGTAAATAACCGGACACAATAAAAAAAACGTATTTGCTAAAAAAAACGAGGGAAATTCAAGAAAGAGAAGGGATCCACGTCAGCTGGGAAGGAAGCAGGAGGACGAATATTCCAGAATGCCCTTATTTCCGCAACCCCGTCCCGATCCTCGAGCTTCCTCCTCCAAAGACCAAATCCCCTCTCCCCGAATCGGACGGCCTCAAAACCCCCCACATCTCCCACAACAACGATCCAACGGTCCACATTGCACCTCTCACTCAAATAATAATAAATCCTCGACCGAACAGTCCATTCTAAAAGGGCCAACAACTCCCATTTCGCTCGGTGGGAAGGAAGCAGCAGTTTTCTCTGCGAGGTACTTCTTCTACAGTCTTCCTCTCTCTCTCTCTCTAGTTTCTCTCTCTTCTCCGAGTTTTTGATAACTATTTTTTTTTTTGTTTTCTTTTTCCCAGTTTCTAGAGGAGATCATGGGGAAGGGGCCAGGTCTGTACACTGACATCGGGAAGAAGGCTAGAGGTGATTTAGCTTATTTTGGATTTAATTTCTCTTAGGTGTTATTGTTATTGCTTCTTCGATTGGAAGTTATATTATTAGGATTTTGTGTTTTTAATTTTTATTTTATATTTTGACGTTTGGTTTTTATGATACCGAGGAATATTCCAGATCTTCTCCACAGGGATTACCAGAGCGACCACAAGTTCACCCTCACTACCTACACTTCCACCGGCGTCGTGAGTCCAATTCTCCGTTCCCGTTTTTTCTAATTTTTTTAAGTAGTTTTCCTAATCTTGACACTTAGGTAGCTATGGCCTAGGGTTTGGTTCCGAGTAAAAGTAGGCGTTTGTAATTCGCGATATGTGAACGGGATGAGTTGAGTTTGATCTGGTTTTCGATATGTCTTGCTTGTTGATTTTCCTGACTTGGTGTTAATTTGTGTACAGGCGATCACTTCGAGCGGAGTTAGGAAGGGTGATCTGTATCTGGCTGATGTGAGCAGTCAATTTAAGAACAAGAACATCACTACTGATGTGAAAGTTGACACCAGCTCCAATGTTAGTGGTCGAAATATGTTGCGCCACTTTATAGTGTGTTGTTCATTCTGTTGTTGCAAGCTAGGTTTAGTCGTGGTTTGATCCTCTCAGCTTGGTTCAGTTCCGTTGGACACTTCTTTGGTAAAGAAGTTAGAAGGGGTTTGTGCCTCATAGATTTGATTAGAACTGCAACCGTACCACGAATCCTGTTTGCATTTAAAGAATGTCGTCGTGAATGTTACAGAACCTTTTTTCCCGTGTGTACAGATTTTCGCAACTATCACTGTTGACGAACCTGCTCCTGGGCTGAAGACTATCTTTAGCTTCAAAGTTCCTGATCAGCGATCTGGCAAGGTCAGAACAAGATGCCTCTGCTAATTTTTTCTTTAAGGTTACCTAATAGACGTCTTCTTTCTGTGGTCATGCCTGATGGTATATTCTGCTTTTGTTTGATTGATAAATGCTATGTTCTTACAATGTTTATCATAGAATTGGCATTTATGGTTTGTGAGTGCCACTTCATTTAGGACAATTCGTTCTGTTGCATGTGCACATTGTGTAGTGCTCTCGATCTCATGTGTCAATTCTTGTGCGTGGCAGGTGGAGCTGCAGTACCTGCATGAATATGCTGGGATCAGTACCAGTCTTGGGTTGACTGCAAATCCTATTGTGAACTTCTCAGGCGTGATTGGGAACAACCAGGTTGCCCTTGGGACCGATCTCTCCTTCGACACTGCCTCAGGGAACTTCACTAAGCACAATGTGGGGTTGAGTTACACAGCCCCTGACCTACTTGCTGCTTTGACAGTGTGAGTGACTTCTTGCAGTTTCAGTGGTTCCTTGGGCTCGGCTTTTTCTTTCCGGACCGTAATTGATCCATGGATTCAATTTGAATCAGGCTTGATTTTTAGTTTTGCTATGGCTTGCAGGAATGACAAGTGGGACACTGTTACTGCTTCTTATTACCACTCGGTGAGCCCATTGACAAACACAGCTGTTGGTGCCGAGCTGAGCCACAGCTTTTCAACAAATGAGAACACGTTGACTATTGGTACTCAGCATTCGCTTGATCCTTTGACCTCGGTGAAGGCTCGGGTGAACAACTCCGGCAAAGCCAGTGCTCTTATCCAGCATGAGTGGCGTCCCAAGTCTCTCTTCACTATTTCGGGAGAGGTCGACACAAGGGCAGTCGAAAAGAGCGCCAAGATTGGACTGGCTCTTGCTCTGAAACCCTGAATTACACTCCTCGACTCAAAAAGTCTGATCAGATCAGTGGCCTCGGTACTTTAGATGCAGAGAGCAATAATTTGACAAAAAGATGAGAATGTCCCTTTCCAACTAAACGTTCATCAGTTGTGTTGGTTTTGAATGTTACGGATTTGGCGGTTTAGGACTTTAGAAAATAATTCCATAAGGGTTGGAAACAGCTGTTACGTCTGATTTTTTTGTTGGCATGAAATGTTGACGTTCATTCGGTGTTTCGAGTATTGGCAGTTACGTCCCGAGTCTTTTCGTGAGTGGTGTGTTTAATCATCTCTTACGGCTTATCAACCATACCAACTCCAGAGCTGATCTATCTAGACTGGGAACTAACAATGGCAATGTTCACTTAGTTGGGAATACATGGGAACTAACAATGGCAATGTTCACTTAGTTAGACTGGGAACTAACAATGGCAATGTTCAATGTTCACTTAGTTGGCAATTCGGATTCGCCCGAACCTCCACCAAGACGAACGCAAAATAGAATCAATCTGCAATTTTAAGTTGCATGGCTGGAGTTCGGCCGTGAATTCGCAATAGAGAATAACCGGGTGGTCCAACCGATGTCCGAAGATTGCACAAATGATCCAACCGATAGAAGTAGATGGTTCTTTGGCTAGAACGATTTCTTCTTGTTTTTGTTCATTTTGTTTCAGTATCTGTCTACTGCAAAGCCTCATGCAATCTGGCTGTTTCAAAGGCCTTTCCTTATAACCAAACTGAACTGGGTAGTTGGGTTTCGGTAAAGGAGCTCTTTGCTCAACCACAACGACGAATAAAGATAAATGGAATAAAGATCCATGGAATGAAGAATATGACAAGTTTTAGCATGGAATTTATCTGGATAGAACTAAATTAAAAGGGCATGATGTAATACCCAAGATTGTCTGAACAAAACAACACGTGTACTACGCTGTCTAAAGAAGATAGCAAACACTAAAATATACTAAAACTAGTAAAAACCTGAAAATGTAAACACAATAATTTGTCGAATATCAGAAATCAAAATAATAACTACAAATATTTAACATAAAAACAGACGATTCCAGCAATTCCTTGGAGAACAAAATATATAGAGAGCTCGATCAACAATCTATTTTGTGTGGCAAACTACTAGCGAATAAAATTCCAAAACACTAAAAGCATAAATCTGTACGGCACTTGAAGACACGATAGCAGGTACGGCAACCTTTTTTGCACAAACTTCATATATAACGACGCCCTTGCCGTAGGCATGGTAATGACACACACAGAAACTATTCAGCAGCATTTCCCTGCAGAAGACCGTTCCTGATCTGCGACGCAATGTCTTGCACAGCTCCGGGCCCGTGAGGGATGAAAACGGCATTGGACTTTGAGGCTGCACCAATATCTTTGATGGTGTCGAAGTACTGAGTGATGAGGATCATGTCCATGACGTCCTTGGATGATGTCCCTGGAACGTTCTCGGAGAAAGCTAGCACGCTGTCCCTCAGTCCATCGACGATGGCTTGGCGCTGCCTGGCAATACCGAGACCAGATAGAAACTTGGATTCTGCCTCTCCTTCTGCTCGCTTTATCTGCAGAATCTTTTCAGCTTCAGCTCTCTCGTTGGTAGCAACCCTCATTCGTGCAGCTGTTTCAACAACCAAAAAAAATTCATTAGATTAGACATCCATCCCACACTAATCATACATTATAACTGCAGCAGAAAATCCCCTTCATTCCGAATAACATTTGGTTCTCGAATCCCAGGGAATCACGAATAAACTTAGTGAGATCGCATTACTAGCCATCACACAGAGAAGCACATATGTAATTGTGGTTCATTTTTTTAAAGCTCTCAGCAATTCAGTACTCAACCATAGGCAATTCTTAAGAAGCTAAACCAATGCAAGAGGCAGTTGCATACCAGCATTAATCTCGTTCATCGCCCTCTTGACATTCACATCTGGCTCAATATCCACGATAAGAGTTTGAACTATCTCGTATCCATAGTGTGACATAGCCTGACAACAAAGAAATTGACCTTTCCACATTAGTAATGAAAACAAAGGAAGTTTGAACCAGTTGAAAGGAAATGTATAGTCCATTAGTCCTTAAGTCACCTTCTCAAGTTCATCCTCCACTGCTTTTGCTATGTCATTCTTCTGCTCAAAGGATGCATCAAGCTCCAACTTTGGAACAGTTCCTCTAATAACTGAACCACCAGGAAGCATTATCAGTTGTCTCAAACAACGCAAACAGAACAAGCTTCCGTTTAGATACAATCCAATCTTTCGAAGATGTCATTATCCTAACAGAAGGTAAATCACGCCCCTCAAAACTAAAAAATTAGAAGACGATAAATGATATTTTGGAAACGAGAAGATGCCCCAGTAATTATGCCACAACTAATGTAATACGAAGCATATAAAAGAAAATATGCTCATCATAGACTTGCATACCGTCAAATACATAAGCCTGTATTTGCTCCCTGGTATTGCTGAGCTTATAGAAAGCATCTTCAGCTTTATCTGCTAAGGCTCGGTACTGAACAGAAGCAACCACAGTCACAAACACATTGTCCTGCGAAAAAAAAGCAGCAGAGAAGCTGTTAATGTGACGGTCACAGATATCCAACTCCAACATCGAAAATCACTGAACGAAGTCATATCAATGATAACGAAGCAACTGACCTTAGTTTTGGTCTCGCATCGGACATCCAGCTGCTGCACACGCAAAGTGAGATGCCCAGCCAACTGACTCCCGAAACACCAAGGCAGACAGTGACAACCAGGGTCAAGCACCTCGACAAACCTCCCGAAATTCTCCTTAATAGCCACCGTTGACTGATCAACTTGGACACAACCAAGAGCTTGCCCCATTTTCTGACCATACCAAGTACAACAAACATTCAGCCAAATTCCGGAGATGGACTTCAAAAAAGAAGGCCAAAAACACGAAACAACACAAAGCAACACATTCCTGGCCTTTCGACCAACGACCCAACTGATGATATACTCTATGAACCCACCCGAAACGCTACGAATCAGAGAGCGTGAAACTTCGATACAATAGTTCAAGGTTCCAAAATAAAAGGGTTCACTTCAGAGTTCAGACTCGTATCTACTAAAGTCGACACCTTTACTTCTCCACCACGACTCAATTGACCAATTTTCTATTGGACCAAGTACATGGACACCCCCTCTAGGGTTTGTAAAACCATCAACGGAATATAAATTCCAAACGAAAAATTACGAGATACCCAAAAGCACAAATCAACAACAAGAACAAAAGGAGAACAAAGAAGGGGTTTTGAGGTTACCTTGCCTGTGAAGGAAGTAGATCAGAGAGAGAGAGAGAGAGAGAGAGAGAGAGAGAGAAGAGGGTAATCACTTGGTGAGATGGGAAATTATTGTTTAAGCTTGTGTGCGTATATATACTCGAGAGGAGAAGGAAGAAAACTAGGCCACGTTGGATATACTCATCCTCCACCTACTAAAATATTTTAAATTAAGCATTTATGGTTATTAACAATTAATGGTTATTATGGTTATTAACCATTTATGGTTATTTTTTTTTTGAGGAAAGTTATTAACCATTTATGGTTATTAACCATTTGATTTAAGTATTTATGAAGAAAACAAATGAAAGATAGTAGAAATATGAGATGACTAATTTATTCTTATGTTTTTTTAATAAAGTTCAAAATAGACGCGTATGGCTATATATCGTAAAGTACATAGCAGCAAAAGTTATCGTAGAAAAGTACAAAGCTACAAAGGAAACAGAGAGAGAAATTGAGATAAACATGGATATATATGGTATGGTCCAACGCAAAATACCAAAAATGAAGAGGAGGGAAATTACGAGGAAAGAGAGGGTATTTTGCTGATTTACAAGTTACAACTAATATTTTTGGTTAATGACACTTTTAGGTAACTAATTCATGTTCGAAGTGGGGATGAATTTGACACGAAGAAAAATTATTTCAAATAGTATGCACTGACATTTTATTCTTCAATATTGTATGTCAATATTGTAATGATTTTTATGTTAGTATTAACATGTATGAATTCTTTTAAAAAATACAAAAATTTACATGAAAAATAAACGGTCATTGTTAACATGCAAAACATGACATGTCAATATGACTTCTTATTTTATGGCCTTGATTTTTTTCATCAAAAAAAATTTACATATGTCAATATGACAGAAAAAAAATTGTGTTGAAAAACAAAATATATCAATACGGTCTATTTTTTCAATACAGTTTGAAATTGGGACTATTAT
Source organism: Hypericum perforatum (assembly GCA_012979155.1). Classification (NCBI taxonomy): domain Eukaryota; kingdom Viridiplantae; phylum Streptophyta; class Magnoliopsida; order Malpighiales; family Hypericaceae; genus Hypericum; species Hypericum perforatum. The sequence continues at coordinate 16,859 of SOPF01028230.1, forward strand.
TCTTGATCCAATCTGAGTCTGTTTGAAATGGTTATAATAGTTGAATGATGAAAAGATTATCAATTATCTAATATCTCAAATTCAAAGATTTGTTGATTGAATTAAAACAAACATAAAAGTAGATTTACAAGTAAAGTACAAAAACTAAATGAAACCTTCCCTTTGTTTCCTCTCTAACCATCCGTCACCTAGCTAATGACTGCCGGGAAACCAGGTCAGAACATGACAATATCCAATTTTCTACCTTGTCTTGTTATTATTGTTTTTGAGGAAGTAACCGGCGAAATTTAGAAATGGACTCAAAGTGCCTTCTGTCGAATGCTAAACCCTCTCAGTAATTAACGATGTTCTTAATCATACAAGCCGTCCCCCGATAGCCCTCTATTCGATGTTTACTAAATCAATTTTTGGGTTTCTAGAAAGTAATGGCTCAATTATTATCGAAACTCGTCATGATTCATGACCAAGTTTAAGAAAAAAAACAGCAACTTGTTGATTAAAGAAATGTGGTATACATATAAGGTTTATTTTTTTTTTGTAGGCGTATACAAGGTTTAATTCCTAGTTTTTTTCATAACGACGTGGGAAATCAAGTTTTTCTCTTGTTTATATTATGTTATATCTAGATATGTACTTGGCCAAAAAATTCAGTTTTAACTCGGTGGAATGTTTAAAATGTGACTAGTACTAAAAGCAAATAATTAACAACGCTAAGTTTTTAGTTTAGACTAATTGATATTTAGTTTATTGGGTTTATTAATATAAAGTTCAAACTAAAACCTCTAACAGATAACAAAGCTCTTTTAACACTTTTTTTACACTAAAACCTCTAACAGATAACTCATTGTTTTACAATTTTGGATTATAATTCTATATAATAATTGAACAAGTTGATATGGCGATCCATAATTACATATATCTCAGTGTTATGGCTCGTTTGACAAATCAAATATGATGCAAGTTGTGCTTTCAGTTTGGAGATTTGCCTAAAGGTGGTTGAGTGTTAATAGGCTAAAGTAGACTTTTATTATGTTCCATTATTATGCGTTTCTATTGTCGTGGCTACTGTTCCATTGTGGAGAGATACGGTCTTTAGGACTTACGAAACCAAATTGTGTCCGTGGAATCCATAGCTTTCTAATTTAATGGAAAAACTCATTCGTGGCATTTTGATAAAAGTTGGCCTTTTCTATTTTGCATGGTGTTCTACAAGGAGATGGTTTAATGCTAAATAATATGTAATTTTGTTTTTTATAGAGATTCATCACATTCACATTCAGAGAAAAGAAAAGTTGGCCTTTTCTATTTTAAGTGGTTTTCGATAGTGGAGATCGAAAATTACAAACGTTTTTGGATAACGCGGTTTCGTTTGTTTTTATATAGGAATTTATCATAAGTTACACTTTTAGTGAAAAAGTTAAAACCATGACTTTTGGAAACCTCTACCACAAAAATAAGTAAAAACCACAGGGAAAACGACGGCCACATAGCCATAACTTCATTGAATGAAAACAAATAATGGACGTAGCAAATTGATGGCCACTCCTAACAATAAGCAATTAAATCAAATGTGGATGATTGTTATATTTTCATTAAGTATATTCAATTTCAATTCCTAAAAAGTGTCGTAATTGTTGGAAAATTTTACCACCTCCAAAAAAATTATACTACCTCAAATTGGTATTATTCAGCACAACTGTATCTTCAAATACCATATAAAAAAATAATGGCTACATCCTTCTTTTGGATAAGTGTAATGGCTACACCCATACAATCGTCCAAACAAACAAAAATCAATAAATCGTGCAAGTGGCAATTGTTAGATTTTCCGTTGGAAGTGGAGAACCAAGTCATTATTGTATAATTCTTTTACAAGTTATTTTTTTTTTTGGTAACAATTCTTTTACAAGTTATTGCATTGCTGATTGAGGGTATCATAGAATGATAGAACTTTGTCGGATTCGCTACATGCTTATTTTGATTTTTGCAGTGTGCTGCATAATTGTATTACTATGATATTTAAGTCCAGAATCCGTGGGACAGACCATGGAATTTTCAACTTTTTCGAGTACGAAAGTGCTGACGAATAGAGGAAAGCGAGAGGACCTGAATGAAATAAGGTCACATATCCGCAGTACCAGGTATTAGATCAATTTATTCTAATATTCTATTAAAAAGTATTAATTAACTCAAAATTTTAAAACACTAATTTTATAGATTTCCAAATATTTATAAATGAACTCGTTCCATTTATTATTGGTGGTGTAGTAATTGCAACATCAAATTTATTGTCCCGAAGATTAATCAACCGGAAGTTATCTCATCAGCGAGAATTTACTCGTAAACATGTATTAGAGGTAGGATAACAATCTACAACCTAAAACATAATTATTGATAGTCTCAAGAGAATAGCTAGGGAAATTCTCAACTTCTCATCTCTTTCATACGATGGAAAGTTACGCAACGTTTTGAAAAAAGAATTCGTCGCCGTGGAAAATCCAATTTTATAATATCCCAGGGAACCATAGGTCACTTGCTGTGCACGTCTTTGTTATGTTGACTTAGATTGGTCTTCGCTATTATCTATATAAATAAAATTATATATCTATGAATACATGTCCACCTCAAACTGTTCCAGTTGAAAAGAAGATAATGCTCAGTATTTAAACCTAATTATTTATTGCCATAAGAAAACAGAAGGATCTCGTAAATTTAGTCTTAAGGCCTAAATTCTAATGGGTATTGAGCTTTCTTCTATTCTCAAACAAAACTTTTTTATTTTCACAAAAAATAAAATTGGCTTACAAATTCGTGAAAATAAAATAAAATTATTTACCAATTATTGTTCAATAAACTAAAAGTTGATCTTAAAAAAATACTATGTTAGCTTTAAAAAAAGTAGTATGTTATCTTTTTATTGTCGCCCAGTCCAATTTTAAGGAAAACAAATTGGACTGAAATATGACCATTAGAAACTAAGTGGCTTGCTATGTTCGGTACTAATTTGCGGAAAAAATTGAACAAGAGTGACATCATTTGATTATCTTTTTTGTGTCATGCAATAACTTTTTTGGAAAGATACGAAATAATCATACTGCTTCTATTTCTTGTCAATTTTTTGAAGAACCCTTTCGTATGCCCTTCTTAACTTTTGGACTTTGGGGTTTCACTGATGGGCCAATACCATAAATGGGCTTTTAGCCCCGGTTTATTTGAAATTGGGCCTTTCTAGTTAACTAGAATCTAATTTTTTTTGAGGTTACTGTTCATTAAAAATTTTGAAAATGGTACCCAATAACCAAAATTACATATTAGGTGTCCAGCTCATTTCTCTCTTTCCGGATTACCAATTTTTTTTCCGGACGAACCGGGTTACGGAAATTTTTTCCGGTCCAACCAGTATACCAATTTTTTTCCCGTAATCTGGTTGACTGATTCAAAATCCGGTCCGACCGGATTACAGAATTTTAATCCGTAAACCTTACCAAATTACGGATATTTTTTTATGGTGTACAAAGTGAAACTTTTGGATTGAATTCCGAGTTTCACTCTTCTACAGACTCGAATGTTAAGGTTTGGTCATGGAGAGTGTCCATTTGTTTCCGACAGGTTAAGGAGATCGACAGGCGAGATGGATTCGAAGTTGGAAACGCTGATAAGATTTTCGAGAGCACGTCCCAGGATCAGCTAAAAAGGAGAGCTACTTTGAGGTGAATAGCACCTGTTGTAAAATATGATAACAGAACAAAAAAAGCGAAGCCACTGCTCGACTTCAAAGTTTGAACACCAAGATGTAATGGTCAACCATTCCTATTGTAAATATATTTTCATACCAAAATGTAATAAGCACTGATCAGATCTCTCCAAGTATATGGTAAGCGTGTAAATCATCTTGTAACTTAATCACATGTTTTGAGTCGCTCCGTGGTGTTCGACTATCAGGTGATTGAAGTTTGAACTTGGTGATGCTTTTGTAAGAAAAGAGAATGGTTAACAGACATTTGCTCATCAGCTTCACCAGCTCAAAATTCTTTACTGTCGAAAAGGCATTGTCTAACTACAGCAGCAAATTACCACTTGTCTAAAAACAAGTGCATTGACAGGAACATAAAATTTATAACTGGGGGAAAATGGTATGAAAACTGTTGGTGAGAAGAGAAGTCCAAGCAGATGGCAGTATGCTACGTTTTACCGTTTAGCTTTGGAGACTGATGAATGAACTGATGGTGATAAGGGGACGCGTAGCTGCCATTCGGTATAGAAAGGCTCCTCTGACTGTTCCTCGATAACAGTCCTCCATGTGAACGGACGCCATTTCTGGTAATCGGGCTCGATCCTACTCGCTCTGCTTGCAACGTCTGGAAATAGTACGAGGAACTTGCCATGTCCTTGAGGCTCGGCAGAGGCTTCAGGGCCTCGACAACTTCACTCATCAGGGGCCGCACTTTTGGATCCCGGCTAAGGCAGTAAGTAGCCAGCTGCACAGCCTTCTGGGCACCTTTTATGGAGAAGTGACCCTCGAGCCGTGGATCTATCAACCGGTAGAATCGTCTTCTGTCTCCGAGTAATGGTCGAGCCCATTCAACAAGGTTGTGTTCTCCATTTGGTCGGCTTTTGTCCATTGACCTTCTCCCAGTTATCATTTCAAGTAAGACGACACCAAAACTGTATACGTCACTCCGCGACGTAAGGTGTCCTGGTACGGAAATTTTAACCACTTCAGACACAAACGAGATGGGAGCCATCCTCAGAAAAATAATATCCATTGAACTACACTTACCTGTCATTACATACTCGGGTGCTGCATATCCGTAGGTTCCCATCACACGGGTAGAAACATGAGTCTTGTCTCCCTCTGGACCATCTTTGGCAAGTCCAAAATCAGACAGCTTGGCATTGTAATCCTGGCGAGAATCTTATTTAGAATGGCAGAAGACAAAAGAAAAAGTATGATGTGATAATCTTGGTTTGGCTAATACATACCGCATCCAATAAGATGTTGGAGGTTTTGAAATCACGATAGATCACCGGTCTTTCTGTTTCTTCATGAAGAAAGGCGAGACCCTTTGCAGCACCTAGTGCAATTTTCATCCTTATGGACCATGGAAGAGGCATAGACCCTAAACAAAAAATGTTCTAATCAAAACAGTCATAATATTGATCTGTAACTTTGTAGAGGCTAAAGAGAGATCAAAGGAATCAGTCGATGTAGCCATTACATACTGCGGAAAAGGTGGTTCTCTAAGCTTCCTCTAGGCATGAACTCATATACAAGCAGCCTTTGATCATCCTCGATGCAGTATCCGATCAGCTTAACCAAGTTAGGGTGGATAAGATCACCTAGATAATTCACTTCAGCCTGTCACATAGAAGAGTTGGAAAATGAGAGGTAAAAACTTGCGAGAGAAGCTAGGAACATGTGGAAAATATAACATAAGTGGTTGGCATACCAGCCATTCCTTGTGGCCCTGAAGTCCGTCATGGTTGAGAGTTTTCACGGCAACTGCAAGTCCGATACCAGGTTTAACAGGAGCAGTTCCATTTTCTTCAATCCACCCTTTGAAAACACAACCGAAACCACCTTCGCCAAGAAGACTCTCGGGTCTGAAATTTCTTGTTGCCAACTTGAGATCATTAAATGCGAATTTCCGCAGTCGAGAGGCAATTTTAAGCTCTTCTTCGAGCTTGGAAGTGGACGAACTACTCTCTGCATTGCTAACAGTTGTGGATGAAACAGCAATAGCAGTAGGCTGGTCTCGGCTTAGATCAGTTGGAGATTTACTTTCTGCACCCAATATATCAATGCAAGCGCTCAGGCATTCATGAATAAGTGATATATATTCGGAGAGTAAAATCACAGTTTTCTATAAGTGGATTGCTACATACAATTCGTCAATTTAATGCTAACACCAGTCGTTTAGTGTCACGATCAGAGATTCCTGTTTGGTAATTTGAAATAAATTCAACAATAACCAAATTTAGAAAAAGTAGGACTAAAGGTGAACGAGTGAGCCACCAGTTCTAGAATTTATATCTCCAGCAACCTCTTGTCGACAAGTTTAAAAAAGAAAACCAAAGAAGGAAATAGCAAAACTTAACCCCACGCACTAGCTTTCCATACATTCAAAAGGCTAAGCAGAGGCAGAAACTAGTCAAAGCAATTAAGCATAACCGTGAGTCTAGCCAGCAAAAGTGGTACATCAGGAAATCCACCTTTGCTTCCATAATTGAAAGAAGCAATGACCGACCTCTAAGCACATTCTGAATAGCTAGTAGAAACCAGTCTTGGAACCACTCCCCATCAACTTGTTCATTCACCACTAGATGGTGAACTCAAAATCCACTTTATAAGCTTTTCAGGTACACCAAACATGGAAGTATCAAATACTCACTCAAGGCTTGACCAACCCGACATGACCTAAGCTAACAGTAACCAAGCAACGTCAAACAACGGGAACAGAAACACCAAACGAACTCTCACAAGTCGCTCAACCAGGGGAAGCAGCGGCAGTTCGAAAACTTTCCAAATAAAAAGAAGCCAAGGAAATTACCACATTCGGTACTGGTCCCACTAACAGAGCTTTCCACTTTGGATCTTGAAGAAATGCAGCTCCCAATGAACCTCAACTTGAACCAGCATCCTGTATCTTCTGCCTCATCTAAACAATCTCCAAGCACCTTCACCTTCACTACCTCCTCCTTCTTCTTCTTCATCTTCCCTCCTTTAGATTTAGCCACATTCCCCTTCCCTTCTCCCCCACCCCACCCCATTCCCCTTCTCCCAAACAATCCCTAACTAAGCCAATTCACTTCCTCATCATAAAGTCTCTTCCTTTAAGCAAGAAAAAACCCCCACCTTGGAACCAAATCAGAGGAGCTCAAGCAGAGGGAAAAAGCTTTCAAATTTAGCAACTTCCCATCAAATCCAAGAGACCCATTTCAAAAAACTGGAGCAAGATTACTATAAGAGGGTCAAAAAATTAGAGACACCCATCAAGAGACAAAGCTAGTTGGGAAAGAGAGGAAAGGGAAAGTGGCTAACTTTAGTTTTTATTTGGCCACTTAACTTTTCCTTTTTGTTTGTTTGGGGGTTAGCAAGCAAGCCAGAGGACAAAAGAACAAATCTTGGTCAAGACAAATAAATGTCTGCTCTAAAAAAACACAAACACCTCACTCTCTTCTCTTTCATTCTCTCCCCCAACAGCAAAACAACACACTTCCACCTCTCTCTTACAAAGCTGACCAGTTCAGAGAAGCTCATGTTTTTCTCATTTTCTTTGTCTTGTTCATTTCCTTTTTTGAAGTGTTATTATGTTTTTATGGTAAGAAAAGTTTAGGAGTTTAAAATAATAATTTAATGAGCTGGGAAATAGGTGCTTACATAAAAATGTATGGTTATGAATAATTTATTGTTGTCATTTGTTTATTTGTTATACACTTTTGTAATTTTTTAGTTTGTAACTCTGTATCTACTAATTTAAAATTAAGTTGGATAAAACTTTTTAAATATTATAAATTAGACCAAATATTTTATTGGGGGACAGCTGTTCGCATGCTGATTTTGCGAAAATGGTAGAGTTTTCAAAATTATAAGATGCATCGACCCTATCCTAAGTCTACAGCACAATTATTTGGTCATTTATTCCCTCGAATTAAATTAGGACCATAATGGCATCATTTAAGAGTTTGAAAAGAGATTGCATGCTCGAAGAATCCGGGCATAAGATCACCGGGCTGCCCGCGGGTAGGGTTTGGCTCTTCCCGCCCCCTGGAGGCGGAGTTTCGGGCAGCAAGCAATGAGATGGCGGGCAGCAGGAGAATAATATCCGTACGACCGTAATTGGGCACTAAAAAAAGTTGGGATTAGCGGGGCCCACGTTAACGGTGACGTGTCGGCTTTATGAGTGGGCCCCCAGGACGTCCAATCTGATTTCGCCGGGTACATGTGACATTTTGTATAATGAACAATAATGAGTCCTAAGTTGATATTTGGACCACGATGAGCTACCGTTTAATTTTGCGGTCTTGTTATTTGATATCGGGATATACAATATTAACTACTACATTAAAATCTCTCTAATTTTTTTAAATTACATTTTTCACACCATGTAAAACCAAATCTAAATCATAAACCTCTTATATTTTTAAATCTCGTTGTGTGTTAATTACGTATTTGTTAGCTAAAGTTTCTCTAAAATAATATCAGTAAGACAAACAAATATTACTTTATAAAGTTATCACATAAAAAATTTCATATTTTTCCTCTAAAAAAATAAAATTTTTAATAATAAAATATTAGTTAATTTGTATTCAAATTAATTAAATCTCGGTTTGTTATGTCATCTCAATATTGTATTCGATTGATATTTGTTACAACAAAATAGTGATCACAATAATTATTTGAAAACTGTTAAATTATTAAATAATTATATAAAATTTTGACAAACAATCAATTTTTACACTAAATAGTGTCTTTAATATTTTTGAATTTATAAAATATATATTTACTACAAAATATTATTTTATGTGAAAATTAGGAGTGAGAATTATCATTAACTTTTTTTTAAAAAAAATCAATTATTATGATAAAGGAACTATCACATTTTTACACTAATTCAATTAGGAACCAAAATTTTTATCAATTTAGAAAGATTATTATTTTAGAGAAAACCTTTACATAGATTTTACTAACTTTAATTCGATGCATTTTCTTAAATTACATGAGACCTGGATATTTGTATTTAATAGCAATTTCATTAGTTCATCGTACAAACATCGTATTTAATAAATGGCAACAAATTTTATTGGGCTTTGGGAATTGTGGCTCCCAACGGGGAGCAACTACCAATATCCTATATCAGGAAAATACGTTTCGGTTCCTAAAAAAGAGGGGGAAATATGCTTCAGACATCCACGTGGAGACAAATTTAATCAGGACTTGTCCTATTGGAATCGTTTTTAATTGAGGTTTCAACTTCGGTTATGGTTCAGAGTTTGGAATCGTTTTTAATTGAGGTTTCAACTTCTGTTATGGTTCAGAGTTTTCAATTCTCGGTTATTGCTGTTTGTTGAGACACAAGACCAAACCAAATTTGATTTAAATGATAAAGTAATAGATTTAATAATATTGGTTAATGGACATAGAAAACACTATGCCCGACTCGACTCAGAATAGTAGAGTTTCAGCCTCCCAATCTATCGCAGAGCCTGGTTAGGTAAAATGTTGCTGATCAGGCCTTGGAATAATAATAATAAAGATACTGGAAAATTATTTTTTTTTTGCGGGGCGGAAATTATCACACTTAAATATACTAATTTGATAGAAAAATAAGCCAACTTCCAGGAAAATCAGGGTGCACTTTGTACAATCTTCAAATAGCAGCAACAATAGCATTCTAAGCTCTTTCAAGGGTATCAAAGGTACAAGTCAAGAACTGGGTTCATCCACAGTGTATACCTTCCCCTGTACAGAGTACTCGATCAACGCTACTCTTTCCGAATCATATCTTACAGTACAGTACATTACGTGGTGCGAGGAACCGAAATGATGCGATACTCGATGTGCAGCCGCATTTTCCCGAAAGCAAGTGATGCGTTGAGGCTGGCTCTGCTCCACTGAAGAAGAGCATTCATCTGGATGCAGCTCCAACTGCACCTCTTCAATTGTTCTCCCCTGGTTGGAGACTAATCAGAATAACCAGGTAAACAGCAGGTGGCCTGCTTTATATGATTCCCGTGGAAACACTGGAAGTTGCATTTATCTGCATCAAGTGCTCGGGTATGTACGTACGACCTGTATGATTAAATTTGAAACATGAGAAGTCAACATTATTGCTAAGGTTTATCAGCTCTATTAGTAAGCCTCACGTGTCCATGCAAGGATCAGGAAAGGAGCAACAAGTACAGAGATCTTCAAACTCGGTAACGACGGTAAGTCAATCTGTCTCATATAACTCAGTGCTCACCCCAGAACAGATAGAATATTTAAGAGCGAGCTGTGAAAACACCACCAACCTAGCAGTTGAGAACTAGGAGTAATGACTTATTCTCTCTGTGTTCATATGTTTAGACTAACTCGTACTTGGAGTTCACTGCTGACCTATGAGAAGCCTCAACTAAACCCAAACAGGGAATAAAAAAAGCCATTAGGACCACAACCCACTATCATTTTTTTCTGATCTTGAAGTACATGAAATTCAAATAACTTTTGAGAAGGGTTAACTGAGGAATGAGATTGAAGATGAATGCATGCCCTTACCTTTCTCCTTAACATCGATCTGTAACGTGTCCAGCGTGATTATCCCATCAGTCAGGGGAAGCAGCTCCAGCTTAATTGTAGCCGTGGACTGAGCTGGGACACACCTGAGACAGAAAGCACGCGGTCTATTAAAATTTAGATAATTGGGAGAAAGGGAAAGGGATTTTGAGCAACTAGAAGCAAACAGTTACCCTAATGGAACTCGGCTCTGGAGGCACAGATGAGTACAAGCCACACCAGATTTCGGAATGACATTAGCTACAGAAGAAGCCTGCTCATCACCATCTTGTTTTGGATTATCCCCTGTCCCTGTCCCAGGCACAGTACTAGGTCTCTGCTTTGCTGTTCTATCCGCAGACTCGGACAAGGCAATAAATGGGCTCATAGGAGTGGTCGGCGTAGAGGTCAAGGAGCCCATTGAAGGAGGGTGATTAAATGAGGCAGGAGCAAGAACAGTCATTGTAAGGTCTTCTGACGTCAAATTTGACGCCTGAAGAGTTAAAACCTGCCAACAAGAATAGGATGAAGCATCTATGTTAGAAAAATCTTCTAGGTAAGAAGGCAAGTTAATGAACACATAGCACGACACAGACCTGAACGGACAGTTGAGAAACTCTTCCATTGGGTCCTGAGGGGTCTCCTGTTGTATCAGAGGTGACCGATATCATAAGATCTCTAGAGCGACGCGGTCGCCAATTAGTTGGTTGCTTGAAGAATAGCTTTGACTCTGTAAACAAAAACAAAAATGATACGAATGAACAAAGTAGTGGGAATTCCATTTGCATAGTATAGTGTACCAAGCTCCTATGCTCACCAGTGTAATTAGATCGACAAGACACCATGATTGAGTATTTATCTGTATTTGAATTATCCTTCTTCCCTCCAATAGGATGTGGTGGAAGACCCAAGCTAGAAGATGGAGAAAACTTGTCTCGATGAACCTTTTCATTCTTCCAGATACAAGACCCAGGCTTGAGGATAAAAGAATGCTCTTCGCCTCTCCTACATGAGAAAATCTAAGTAAGCATACTAGTATCTGAAACAAAAAACCGAAAAGGTTTAACACATCCATCGGATAAACCCCAAATTCCCATATGTCCAACTTTTGTAAGAATTGAGCAGAAACTGAATACATTGTTGCTCATATTTCGCGAAGAATATTCTCACATATGCCCATTTTCAGACACAAGATGCCCCAAACACAAGAAAAACTGACAAATCCTACATCAACAAAATTGTTTTCCCCACTCCAAAACCTTCGTAATGTGGAAATTGTTTAACTGTGAAAATCAGAATGGTACTAAACACGGGTGCCAAAAGAATAAACATGGACCAGCAAATGCCAAAATTAGAATAATGGGTTGGAAAATCATTCAAGTTGTATCATAGCCAAAAAGGACAGGATAGCTTGGACATACTCATAACAAGACAGGATAGTGTCACATTGATTACTATCTTACCAGTAGCACACACGGGAACCAGACAACACAATTTACCGGAGAACGACACGAGCACAACAAAACATTATTTTGAAAAGAGGAAATTAGCATTTCAATAAACAAGCCACTGCCAACCTGAGGGCCAGATTTGGTAGAGAGTGTTCATCCCCTGCTTCAACACATGCAATTGGCAATGATGAGGGTGGTCCATCCTGTGAAGCCTCCTCAAAGACAATTGTGATAGCATCTACATAGACCACAACATCTCGTGCATTCTCCGGACAAATGTTCTGCACAAGACCTTCACAAATTCATTCAATGTGGCATTTAATCTAGAAAAAACTTATAAAGCAAAGAAGACTAAAACAAAAACCCACAAGATGGTGCAGCAGAAGACCTGTATCTGAACACAAAGAAGGTCATCTGTGTTGCAGTCAGCGGCAAAAGAATGGATTGCAACAGGCTGAATAATCTGGACTTTTCTCCTCCACCGTTTTCCCGGTATATGGATGCCGTTTAACCCACAACAAACAGAAAATCTCTCGCGTTGCAATGCCACACCTCGAAAAGACAAAAGCCTTTCAGCTCCAGATTTCTGGTTTCTTAATGATTTTTGAGATGAATATTGATCCCAGTCTTCAAGGTCAAAGTTGGGCTTCGAACTTTGCGTCTTTAGAGATTGTGGAGGTATAGGAGTACTTTGAGGTAGGGAAGACATAGAATAACTCCTAAAATGAGAAAGAAGCTGAGAACCAGAAGCAGGCCGTTGTGAGGCACCAACAATTCCTGAACTGGAACTTACATGGGGAGGCGACAAAGAACGAGATGGGGGAAGAATAGTATTGTCTAAAGGAAACAACCATTTTAACAGTTCTCCGCATGGATCAATATCAGTATTATCTAATTTATCATTGGTATCATACAATGAATTTCTCTGCCCATGTTTCTCAAACTGAAGTATCTCGATGGTAGGATCTCTCAAAGAGTCAACACCAATATTCACTTGTAAAATCACCTGCATCCTTCCAGAGAAATAAACAAAATGAGAATCAGTGGCCTGATAAACATTAATGTTGATGAAAATCTCAATACGAATTTGAATAGCTTATAGCAACCTTGCATGCATAACCTTCAACTATTAGATCAGCGTCAATTATAACTTGGAACTTGAGGCAGCAACCACAATTTACAAGAATTGGACACGGTGTTGAGCAAATTTATGTGCTCAATCAAGCAGCGAAATTACCAAACATGATAATTTACCTAAAGCTAGTTCTAGGAGGCATACCAATATATCTCCGTTTGGGAGAGAAAAACAGTTGACAGAGTTCCTTGCAGCTCCACCAGAGACATTTGCATCAATATTTCCTTTATCAATCAAAGCATTAAAGTTTGACATATTTTTCGAATCCTTTTCAGTTTCATCCCCAGTCAAGATGCTGCGATCCCCTTGGATGGACGACCTTTTTGACCAAAGAGGTTCACCTGACTCTGCAATTCTAACAAAGAAGTGGGAGTTCTTGAATCTTTGCAGCAGCATTTCAGTCTGTCTTTTGTGATTTTCCAATTCAATGATGGACTCACTAGCAGAAATATACTGTTCTTGATTCCCACTCACGTTGGATCTGCCATTGGTACTTCCACTGACAACGTTGCTGTCCGAACTTACTTCCCCTTCTGCAGAGGATAAGTTCATTTCATTTTCGGAAATTCCATTTTGTTTATCGGACTTCTGCCCGATGCCATTTTTCGACATCACTGCAGCAACTGTAAAAGGAGTCATAATTTCTTTATCTGGCTTATGTGCTGCCAAACATGCTAGTATATGAACTTGTTCACCTGAAAAGAAATAGATAGGATAAGAACCACGGAGGGAACAAAAACCCCTGCAACGATTACATCCTGAGTGCAAGGACATACCGGGAAAAACAAACTCTCGATCTAAGGAACGCAATGAATGTATATCAGGCACTCTGCTCCAATCGTTAGGGAGGGTTCCTATTCAAAGAGAGATCAATTAACATCAAAAGAGAATAGACCGATGATCATAATCCAAAGCCCTGATCAAACACAAAATTATATAACCAGAAGCACGGAAAGTGAATAGTATGTACCATCTGGAATAACAATCCACCCTTCCTCATCAGACACATCGGAGTGGCCTTCCGCCACGATTTGGCCATCGCTTTTGGCACCTGTGTCAGCTACATTGTCACCATCGGAGTTTGAGTATGGATCTTCGGAAGATTCAGCGAACGGGAACGGATCCTGAGATATAAGGCCCTCCAGGGTGGTACTAACGGGAGGTTTCAACAAACTCCGGGGGTCCACGGGCGGCTCGTGGATCGCCGGAATGCTCTCCGGCGCCACATGCTGGGTATTCGAGCGCATCAAGAAGTTCATTTTTTCCGGCCGACGCGAATTCGAGGAAACACCTATACTCCCCCTAAAGCAGAAGCTCCATCAGCAAACATTCAATTTAGTAAACCCTAAACTACCAAATCCAGCGAAATGGCAGTTACAGTCATCCTAATTAGCAGCTAATAGACGACAGGGACGACTGCTCGAACCCGAACCAACTTGAAACGACAGAAAAAGAAAGAACAAACAAATTAGTCCCTAACGAGATTGAAGGTTTAAAACGCTGCGTTTCG
>SOPF01028230.1:31609-43606 GCA_012979155.1 Hypericum perforatum
CCCCAGATACTACCTAAACAAAACAGACACAAACGTCGTCGATTCGCGCAACAAACGAAAAGACAACCTCATCGATGCTTATACCGAATATTAATAAAATTCGATAATACTCGACTCTATATTTTCGATTCGATAATACTCGACTCTATATTTTCGATTCGATAATACTCGACTCTATATTTTCGATTGGTCACGGCCACCCCCTTCTCTCTCTTCGTATATATATATATGGTCCACTAGCTTAAGAAACCCAAAAAAATAAAACAACTGATGATTAGTGATTGATGCGTCTCTCTCTGTCTCGCTCGCTAACTTATAAACGAAGCCCTTCTCTTACCCACATAATCCTCTTAGATATTTTCCCCCCAAGACGATCACTTTCCTCCTCAATAAAACCCACTCTTTAGAATTAGGTAGTCAAGGTGCAAACTTTTTTCCATTGGAAATAGTATTAGAGAGGGACCCACATGGGATTTTGTCTGATTTCGGCTTGCCCAGATGGAATCAGGAGGAGCACTTCAACTGGGTCCAATCGAGGGTTCCTTTGACACCCGGTATTCTGCAGGTGCACGCGAGGTGCTCGACGAATTGCCTGAGAGCTTCACGATAACCGACCCGGGGTTACCGGGCCACCCCATCGTGTTTGCGAGCGTGGGGTTCGCGAAGATGTCGGGGTACTCGAAAGAGGAGGTGTTGGGGAGGAACGGGAGGGTGTTCCAGGGGCCCGGCACGTGCAGGAGGAGCGTTGCGGAGATAAGGGAGGCGATAAGGGAGGAGAGAGGTGTGGAAGTTTGTATCTTGAACTATAGGAAGGACGGGTCACCCTTTTGGATGCTGTTTAGTATGTGCCCTGTGTTTAGTAGAGATGATGGGAGGGTGGTCCATTTTGTTGGTGTTCAGGTCCCTATTGGTGGCAGGAAAGGTTGTAGTGAGGTCTTGTTTGGTTCTTGTAGGAGGGAGATCAGCTCGGGTTCCGTGTGCTCGAAGGAGATGTCTCTGGTTGTGGGACTTGGTACCAAGTGTGTTAGAGGTTTGTGTTCTGTTGGACTTAAATGAGTGTTTGACTGGCTATCTTGGTCGTTAGGATGGTGTTTTGGATTAGTTGTTAGGTTCTAGTTGCTCACATTTAGGACCAATAGTATCTGGTGAGCTGATTGTATTGGATAATTAGATAAGGGAAGGCTGTCCAATTCAACTGCTTTGGTTGCTGACCAACAACTGATTGGCAGTGTTTGTTTCTAGGCAAGGTAGTTCAGTTAAGTTGTTCTGTTTAGCTCCCTGTAGCCTCTTTCTTCCCAATGTCAGAATTATCTTTTTCATGACATAATTCAGATACAAAGATGATAATTAAAGTGTTGTTTGCTAATCAGTGTCTTGGTACTTCAAAGTTTAATCAATGCACTTCTGTTCATCCTTCTTTGTTGATTTAAGTTTTTCAAATTTGCCGTCTCAATTCCTATGGACTCTTCCAGGTCCAGAGATTGAGGAATATTGTCAAGCCAGTGATGTGGAAAAGCAAAGAGCATCGGCCACCATCAACAGTATCTTGTCTGTGCTAGTGCACTATAGCGAATTGACTGGTAGATTGGTGTCTGGGAAAAGATGCATCTTGATCGGCATGGGTGCTCTCAGTTCATCTGTAAATATCTCTCTTCGTAGAATCAAACAAAGCTTTGTATTGTGAGTTATTGCAAGTTCCCAGCGTCCCTTTTCCGTCGATGGTGTCATACTTGCAAAGCTCATTAATGCCTTTGCTTGTTGTCGTGTTTGCTTTACAGGACAGATCCGCACTTACCAGATATGCCAATAGTGTATGCTAGTGATGCCTTCTTAAGAATGACAGGTGTGCCTAGTTCATTTTTCTTGTAAACAGAATGATCTGAAATTTGATCACCTCCATATGATGTACGTCTTAGCTACTTTATGACTTCTTTCCTCCTCCAGGCTATGCTAGACATGAAGTTATCGGGCGCAACTGTAGATTCTTGAGTGGACCTGATACAAATTCCTCAATACAGCATCAGGTATCTTTTCTTTGTCATACGACTGTATGTTCAGCAACTCACACTGCCGGCTTTTGTTGACTGAATGCTGAAATCATTGCTTGATGCTATCCAGATAAGGGAAACTATACATTCCGAACAAGCTTGCACAGTACGTATCTTAAATTACAGGTTGCTACTTGCCTATTCTTCCCGTAACTAAAAGTACACTTTGCGGTTTAATCGCTCTAACCAACTCCTACATCTCTTAAATTAGGAAAGATAAGAGTTCTTTCTGGAATCTGCTTCACATATCACCTGTTCGTAATGCCACTGGAAAGGTAATTTTTTTTACATGTAGACTTTCTAGAGAACTGCTTTTCTACTGTATGTCTCGATACAAAGCATTCTTTCTCTCGGACTACAATATAAAGTTTATTTGGGTCTGAACCATCCCAGGTTTTTTGCTGTGTCCTTCCGTAACTTCAGTAGATTCTTTACTGATGAATTAAAAGTTCATCGGTTGCATTCTTTGTTTTAATTGTCTGCAATATAAAACATTATTTGTTTCATTTACTTGTTACACTGCAATATAAAGTCTACTTTAGGTTCTCTTTTGCTTTAGCTGTGAGTCTCTTCTACCGTTCTACGCAAACCTTACTCTGCTGTCCTAGATGCACGTAGGCCGTAGCTAGTGTCACAAGTTTTTTTGATCCCATTCTTAAGTCTTAACCAATTTTTCCACACTTCCCCTATCCTGATTATCAACTGAATCCTAATAAAAAAGATAACAGCCAGGAGGTGCAGACAAAGTTTCTTGATTGTTACGCTAGTACATATCCCGATCCAGGGTTTGAGATCTCATAAGCTCTAGCACAAGGATCGGAACAGAGACTTGCTAATTTTAACAATATAGGGGAGGTCCAATAGTGACTTGGTTGACCTCAGCCTTTGAGTGGACATGTATCTTGATTTTTCCTTGCTTCACTAATTTACTAATGTTGAATCCAGCATCTTCATATGGTTGCCGTTTGTATTTGATCATAAGAGAAAACTTAACGGCGTTATCGGTATATTAACCCTCTTCTCCGCTGCTCAGATTGCATACTTCGTGGGTGTCCAAATTGAAGAACACGAGTTCCACGGTAAACAGGGACTGAGCCCTGAGACGAGGCAGCTTAGTGTAGTTGGTGCAGTTAAGGTAGCCGTTAGAAGTATATCCATTGCTGCTGCTGCTGCTGCTGCTGCTAGTTCCTCCAGATAGGTCAATATTCTTTACCAAGGCCCTTCTGTAATCTGAAATAGAATTCACCTTGGCAGTGAAAGAAATCTGTCGCGGTGGCAATTGTATATATTGTTAAATCAGACTAAAGGATGTCAAAATTTCATACGAAAAATAGCGACTTTGTGATTATGTCGTATTTAAACTTGCATTAGTCAATTCGATGCTATTTCTACCATCTGAGCTACATCTATTGCGCTTGAAATCATCATGTCACTATTTATTATATTATCATAAACCCCATGTTCGAACTAGCCAACGTTATAAATGAGGCTTTTGCTTTTTCTTTGTGACAGTTTATATTATAAATGAGTTGACACGTTTTTATAAGATCCCTAAATTTAGAGCATGCGGATTCAAAATAGTTTGTAATGTTCCATTTATTAGCAGAAGACTTTTTCCGCTATATCTATATACACCCAGACCCAATTTCCTATCACCAAGTACAATGCAACTCAATTGTTGCCATCTTTAAACTAATAATGGATCACTTATGTACGAGCTCCTGCTGATCTGTACTTGTACTTGAACGCCCAGAAGAGATAATTCAGAAAATTAGCTGCACTTAGAACACACAGCAGCCAATAGAACCTCTCAATGTGGTAATGGTTGATGTTGCTTCCAGACATCCACCCTCCATGATTCGAGCCGTCTGTAACACTGTTCACGATGTTGATGATGACGGAACTGAGGAAGTACCCGATTGCGAGCGACGCCCACGACAGGGACGTCGCGAGGGACCTCATGCTCGCAGGCATCTCGGTGAAGAAGAACTCAAGCAGTCCTGCGAGGGTGAAGAGATCGGCCGAGCCAAGGAAGAGGTATTGCAACGCGATCCAGAGGAATGTGATGGGCAATGGGGAGGTGGAGTCGAGTAGTCCCGAGTTGGTAGCCACCCTTTTGCGTTTGATCTCGACAAGGGCAGCTATGGCCATGGCTAGGACCGAGAGGAGCAGGCCAATCCCGATTCGCTGGAAGTGAGTGATCCCCATTTCCGAGTTGGACATTCTTCTTGCCAGGGGGATGATGAGGTGGTCGTAGATTGGAGCTAGGATCATGATGAAAACGACGGGGAAGATGGGAAGTGAGGCTGGAGGGACCTTGAACGACCCAATTTTCGTGTCCATTGTGGCTGCTTGTTGAACCGAGAATGTAGAGAGCTGAGCTAAACAGCAGTTGAGTATTATGGTGCATCCAAAGATGGGGAGGATGCTTAGGAATATCTTGACTTCTTCGACTTGTTGGACGGTGCATTCGAGTGATCGGTGTGCTGGTTTGTTGGTTGCTGCCCTGTTCAGACATATGAGGCTGTCTGTTAATGATTCCGTTGTCGACTTATTGGTCGGCTCGGCTTCCTTCCCATTCGGATTCAGGTTCAACGGGCTCGTGCTTAGGTTTGCGATGGCATTGCTCTGGTGGTTCCTGTTTATGCAGGAATTGACCATAGCAGCTAGGATCACCTGTTTAAACAATGCAAAGAACTTAGTCACTCGAATAATTACTATAAAATATAACCCGACAGCTCTCTCTCACCCTTAAGATGGTCGTGATGGGGCTACCAGCAGGGACCTTGTTCCTGTACATGGGCGATCCGCCAAGGAAGATCGGGATCGTCAACAACAAGGCAATAGTCGCGACACCGAATCCCCACTGCCACCCTTTGTTGTCCTCGATCCATACGACAAACGTCACTGCGATGAGGCCACCACAGGAGAGGCAGAACACATAATAGTTGAAGAAGGTGGACCTGTGCTTCCTCCCCTCTGGCGTATCGTTGTCGAACTGCTCCGCTCCGTGGGTGGCTAGTGAGCCCTTGATCCCTCCAATGCCGAGGGCCGCCAGGTACAGCCCGAGGAACAGCATTGCAGCTTGTGATCCGTGCACTTCTTGGCACGGCAGGTCCGGGTTTGAAGCGTCACAGGCAGGTGGCTTTAAGGAGGCAGAGCGGGCCTGAATTGTGAGCAGCAGCAATCCCTGTTAAACAAAGATCGATCTCATGTCAATGTTCATATTATTTCCAGTACAATTTTGCAGTTTTAGATTTGTAATATGTAACAATTACATTGTAAGAAAAGTCTGGCCAAGTTAAATTTCTGCATTATGGTCACCATTGTGCAGATGTTTTAGCTAATGTAGGATAAGGCTGCGGGTGAAATGAATACCGAAAAAATGTGGGCCCTCTACTCTAAATTGGAAAAAATGAGTCGTAACTTGTGAGCCCAATGAATACTGAAAAAGTCAACAAACACGACAAAAAAAGAGATCTAAAGAAATGAAATACATATATATTTTTCGGATAGCTTTTTTTATGTTATCTTCAAACTTGAATCTAAGATGTTCTTAAATGAATCAAAATTTCTTACTATTGAGATATATAATTATATGTATTGGGTCTAAAAGTTTATGAAGCTTAGTGTCAACAACTTTCCACTTACTATATGATATTATCCAACAAGAAGTTCTCAATGTTACTTCTCTAAACCCAACATTTACTATATTATATTTGTTGGGAATAATTTTACTACTTAAATATTATACTTGACTCGAATTTCATGTTTGTCATCAGGACGTTTTTGAATATTAAATGGTGTTAATATAAAAAACTATTATTCCCCTGATTCTATCCATGAAACAGGAAAGAAATGTGCAGAATTAAAGTCCTCTAAACGACAGTCTTAACTTGAAACTACTAGCTTTGGTTCATGTGGTTCATGGAATTTGTCGCCGAGAAAAGACACGGTTCTAGTGACAGTTCAACTGCTCACTTACGGCAGCTAGCTAAAAGATCATCCAATTGGGCCGAGATCGAAGACAAAAGTGGTCCAGTGGCCACGCAACGACGTCGTATTGGACCAATAAGGACAGTACATGAAATGTCTAGTTGCTACTAAATTGGCAAGATCACTACAAATACAACCAACGACTTTGGCATTTAGGTGTGGGCCCTTAACAGCCGGAACGGCCATGCACGTGGTTCGTGAACCTACGTGATCACTTGTTATGGGCAATTCCAAGCATTGGCCGGAATTTGCATAAAATGACAAAGCCGAAAATAACAAACAGAAAAGATACTAATAAAACAACTACCTATCCCTCAAAATAAACAATTACCCAAAAAAAAGTAATTGTTTTGAAGGAAAAAAAAAACATGTGCTTGATTCTAAATAGAAGACGTGAAAGAAAAACATGTATAACACTCAAGAACAACGACGTTATGATGCAACAATGGTATACGTCTTTCCTCTCAAACCTAACCACTCAAATTTCTTTGTGAAATACTCAAAATCCAAGTTTGAGAATTTTTTTTTTTATAAGTTGATAGTTCAATGTGACAGGTGGACTAAAATTTGATGCAAAACGCGTTCAATCTCGACATTCGTATGGTTGTACCTTACTATTCAACGTACTAACGAGAGGGAAAACAATCCATCTATAGCTATTAAGTGCACTTCTAAGTGGATCCAATTATATCTCAGCCCCACCAAAAGTGCCCATTTATGTCGAGATCAAAATTGCCTCGAAATCATATGAGATAATGTATTACGTGGTCCATATGAGCTAAGGACGGGTGGCACCTGAGAGGTGGCGATTAGGTTTCAAATCATAGACACTGAAACAGAAAAGACATATACTAGCTCCAAAAATTAAATCAAAGAGAAAGAAGAACAAAAGAGACAAAATGTGGATGTTGCTGTCTAAAAATTGGACTGAGACTTTGGAGAGTGAAAGGGCAGTTCTCTCTTGTCCTATTGGAAGCCACACCAGACAAACAATTACACCTAAGGGGTCGGAAATTTGGATCACTGTTTTTTGATTGGTAGAAATTTTTGTGCTATGTTGATGATGAGACATTTCTAAAATTGACATACCAAAATTCATTTAGTTTAACCTAAATTTATAGAGATATAGAGTTCAAATACTAATATATATAATTATGATATAACATTTTATCTTTAAAACATATATGGCATGGCATAATTTGTGTGAGCTTACCAAAAATTTTAAGAATAGATCGCGGACACAAAAAATTTCCCAGTCACCTGATTTGAATGATGGGGTGGATGGTACAATTGATCAGACCATAAATTATTATTAATTCTAAATATTTTTATTACAGAATTTATTGTTTACCAAGTACAAAATAATGCAATTTAATTATAAAATTCTATAAATTAATTTAAAATGGTCAATCTAATTTGAACCGGGCAAACTTGAAAACTTAACGGTCTAAATTTAAGAGTTTAAAAAAGATACACCTAAGTGATTAGTTCCTTCTACCGCAATTTTTTAAACAGTGAACGTATCTATTGCCTTTATCCTATAATTTCGTCTTGTCATTTTGTAAACAACTTGCAAAATAAATAGATAAAGAAATCCTAAATAAATAGATAAAGGAATTCTCGTGCGGTATCAATTTAATGCTCATGCCTAGCCATTCCTAACTAACAACCACATGGTTCCTCCGGCTAAAGATACCTCGAAACTAGTGGAGTGTGGAATTTATAAAAAAATAACTTTGCTTCTCCTAGAAGTTGATAACTTATCAATACTTCTACGTGCTACCACCGAAAAGGAATAATATTTTTTTTCTGAAATTGAGTTATATTTTAATATTTTGCGACAAGGTGGTTTATTTTTTAAGAGAATACAGGCTACCATCCACTGGGTTTTTTTTCATAAAAGGCGTTAATGTTCAATTTTTTTTGCTAATTATGTATTTTGTGAATTACGTGTCCATGTGACAACACCAAAAAAAAAATTATGTGACTAGTTATAATACATGGAGAAATTATCCGTATTATTCAAACATGAAAATTATTTTCATTATCAATAAACACATATTTTTTTTTATAATATCAGAACATTGAAAAAAATTCCCTGTATTGATCAAAAACGTAAAACAATTCAATGGACAGTAAAATCAGAGAACTATAAGGAGTACACAGTGGCGTGCATTATGCAAGCAAATCCCGAATAATAAATAAGAAATTAACCAAATACCAAAATGCCAAAAAAACTCTACCAATTGCAACTTCCAATAATAGTATTTGGTAAACTTGATATTTTTGAAATAAATTTGGTAAATTCAATATTTATCAGATTTACCAAATTTTTGGAAAATTATAATTCATGATTAAATTTAATATATAAATACCAACATAGTTACAAAGAAAACAAATTCAAGTCGAAAATAAATTCAAGTCTAAAAGTACAATTTCATCAAGTCTAATTAGCATAAAGCCTATAGGGAGCATCTGACTTTTGAACTATGCCAAATGATTTTTTTTTAATTATCTATAGTTTGGTTTATTAATATATTTGATAAATTATTATCCCATTAAATTCGATAAAATACCAATATTTACCAAATATGAAATAACAATATTTACCAAATTTCTCAAAAAAAAAGTTGTACCCGATTGGTTACCAGATACCGATCTATCAATCATAAACTACCAGTTACCAAAATTTTATCGAATTTACCAAATTCCAATTACCATTTACTCGTCCCTATGAACGCACACAGGAGAATGAAACCAAATCTATCTGGAAGCTGGGCGAAGGTGATTTTCACTAAAGAAATGAAAGGTGAAAAACAGAATATGCATGCAACACTATTAGGTAACACGGATTTTCTTATAGGATATCTAATATCAATATACAGAATTATTTTTTTTAACATTATACAAGAAAAATATATGGGTATTGGTAACGAGAATAATTCTCATGCCTAAATAATAAGAATAATTTATCAGTGTACTAATAATTAAACCGAGGATTTTTTTTCCGTGTTGCCAGAAGAACACAAAATCCATGGATATTTTTTTTTCAAAACCAAATTCGCAAAAGAAGATGAACAACAACACCTTTTATAAAAAAAAAACCATATAATAAAGTCAACGAAATTAGTGGTCTAATCAACAAGAGCTTTCAGCGGGGCTTGAAGAATAATATAAACTTAAGGGCTAGTAACCTACTTAAAATATAACTCAATGATGAGAGCTAGTAAACTTACTTAATAATTTTATTCAATGATAGTCGCGACAACATAGTCATCGATTATTAAATAAATTCTAAAAATGAGAATATAAATATCTGTTAAATATATCAACTTATATTTGTGAAAGTGTTGTCTTTGAAACTTTTACACCTCTGTATATATAATTATCAGAAATCATATCAAATTTTGTAACATTATCAATCCGGGAATTCCATGAATTTCATGCATCACCCAAGACACTATCAATGGATGAGCGAGCGCCTACATCCGTGGACTCTGATAAGCAAGCAACCCCATGTGAACTTCAGATAATTTACATTTTCTTTTATTTTCAATATATTTATTTTCTTCTAAATTCTAAAACTAAATTTAATAATAGTACCGGCTAAATCCCGACTCCCAATTTTTGTGAGTTTCCCAAAAAAAATAAAACGACCCAGTTATTGCAAACAAGAAACTCGAAAAAGGAAAAGAAGAGATTGAAGCTGGCCCCAATTGGTCAAGTGGCCATCTATCAGTAAAGCAACGCAAGTCACAAGTTGAACTAACAAAGAGGACTTGGCCCCTATTGGTTCTCCAATAGCTTTTCCCTAGCCCTTTGGGCAACTTTACCTATATCTTCTTCACCAATTTATTGGCCATATCAATTAATAGCCTCATTAAATAAACCCAAAACACAATTTAAAGAGAAAACTAGGAGCAATCCAACTATCCTAAATGGGTCCATCTATTTTCTTTAGCTGAAAACTACCTATCGAAGTGGCTACTTTATATGTCCGAACTGAATTAATGAAGGTAAATAAACAAGTAAGTGATCATATTGGAGCAGTATTATTAATGAAAGGTTAGGTTAGGTGAGAGAGAGAGAGATTAATTAATGAATGTGTACCAGGAATTCGGTGGAGGCGCCGATGAGGTAAACATGGAAAGTGGTTAGAAAAGCGTCGGATAGGAATCCACCAAGAAGGGCCAAGAGGAAAGCCGTTCCCATGAAGTTTGAGACGTTGTTCGCCGATTTCGATGGCGACATGTGCATGTACTCCAATAGGTATGTCACCAAGTTGCTCGCGTTCGCCAAGAAGGCCAGGTTCTCCAATACCTCCACCACTGTTAATTCGAATCTCGTCAACAATTACGACAAACTCGGTCACAAAATTAAAAAAATTTAAAAGACAGGTTGATCCAGAGTTCATTTTTGGTATGAGAAGATAACCAATACGTACCTAGTACGAAAGAGGCCGCCAACATGCCACCGTGGCGGCCTCGGATGGCTGGCTTGCCTCTCCAATCCACGTACCCATCCCATCTGGTCGGCTGCTGCTCTTGCTCCTATACAAACAACATATACAAAGGAGGAGCATAAATAAATGTGTGAGGTTAATTATATCATGTGTAAAGGGTGGAAGAGAGGAGGAAACCAAGGAGACCCACCATTTTTGTTTATTAGAAACTGAACCAGTAGTTTGGTTGGACCCTTTTTGGTTTTTTGAGGAGAGCAAAGGGTAGGGGAGAATTTATAGAGTTTATTTTTTATATATTTTTTAAGATGCTTGCTGTTGGACGAGAAGAGTTTAGGCGATGGTATTGGAGAATTTAAAGAGTATTTGGAGGGGAGGAGAAGGAGAGCCAGAAAGGGAGGTCAAACTTGTTTTGTCTATTATTCCATAATTATTATAATTGGGAACTCTTAATTGTTTGATTCAGTATCATATTAATTGCAACACCTGCCCTATATATTTGAAAAAAAATCCTAATTGGATTAGATATATTACCTTACATTTAGCAAGTTAATAATCTTAACCTAAGGTATAATCCTTGCACTATCACCATCCAACTAGGGACAGAATGGTCTGGAAATTACAAGGATTATGAATGATAAAAGTAAAAAATACGTTACACCTTTACCTGACTTTTTGGGTCATGAGACTATTAATTTAATGTCTTTTTGATAAAATTTATTTGTTTTTTTTAGCTGTCTTTGTACTGTTTAAACGCCCGGGACGGTGTTGAAATGTTCCTTTTCATTCCAGTTTCCAATCACATAAAATAGAAGCGGTGGCCACAAATAGGACGGGGCAATGGGTAAAGTAAATATACACATATAAATGTATAGATAAATGTTTGTACTAATGACTAAAAAATAAATTGCAGAGCATGCAACATCACAAACAATAATTTGTATAAACTATATCCCAATAATCGGAAGTAAACTTTCCTAAACTGATGCGTTTTAATTTTGAAATTAAATGGTTTGTTTATTACTTGATCAAAATACTTTAATATTTTTTTACATCAACTAAACACTATTATACCAATTAATTTAACTTCAGTCTTGCTATAACTTTTGAAATGTGTAAAACTCTTAAAATATCTTAATATTATTGTATTTCAAAAACTTTAGATTTGATTTTTTTGTTAAGTTAGAACATAAACATTTGGTGTATCTATACCATAATTAATAGACTTTTATACTGGGAAACTGTTAATGGGCTTATCTAAACCATAGTAAATAAACGTCTTATATTTGGAAACTCTTAATTGGTTTGTGTATTTCCATAAATCATTAAACCATATATTTGGAAACTCTTAATTGGTTTGTTAATTGGTTTTTTGTTGGAACTCGGGAATTTAGGACAATTTTATATATTCTATTTAATATACTATCTTATTATAATCAAACAAATCATTTTATCATAATCAAACAATTTATTTTCTTATATTAGATAATTTTG
>SOPF01028230.1:43616-62853 GCA_012979155.1 Hypericum perforatum
TCTTAACCTAAGATATTATCCTTGAAATATCTTTATGTCAAAAATATCACGACATAAAAAAGTTGCATATATTATTATTGTTTTCTCTCTAATATTGCAATACCTATTTATTATTGGTATATTTATCTTGCTTATAGTTGACAGTACACTCTGACATTCAAATATCATGTGATTCAAAACTAAATTAATCACTTATAATTTTCGGTTTCATCCAAAATTGACTCTCTTACTCTCTTAATGTGGATTAATTAAAAGTGTGCATGTCCAAGCATGTGGTGCATCCGAATATAATGGATTGCTTTTATATATTACGCATAGTTCCCAAGGAATCGAAATAATCACGAGGAAGCTATTTGTCAAAACAAATCTCTTTCTCGTGTCCGATTGATTTCCGTATATGTTCGTGGTACATCGTAGCTCTAATTTATTCCACACCGAGAAACCTCCGCTACAGAGCATTGGACCGGGGCACATTGGGTAAAATTCCGAATAGTGGTCGTCTAAGGGATTCATTTATATATTATAAGCTTTACTAAAAAATATATGCTACAAGTATTGTGCAAGGATTAATATAAAATCACTCAGAAATTTTAGTCCACGGAGCCATATAACTTTTCTAATTTTGAATAATCATTTGCGATTTAATTACTTTTATGGGAAAATTTTAATGTTTTGGGATTAACGAGTAAATTTTATCAATTTGACGAAAATTTAAAAAATTATGTAGAATTTAAAAATAAAACAATAAAGTGCCACAGCTGCTCGAGAGATATAAAAATGTTTCACCTATTTGGTAATAATAGGCGTAAAAATGAAACATTAACGAATGAGATTTTAGCATTTTGTAGATTTATTATAACTAATACAAACTTAACCCTTTTCTCAAAATTGTTAATCGATTAAATTACCTTCAGGTCCTTGTTTTATTGCTAATTTTGTAATAGGGTCCCTAAATTATTTGAATAAGATTTAAGATCTCGGTTTTATAATGAAATATTGATATTAAGTCATTGGCTGGCGTTATCATTTTTTTCATTTTTCTGAAATATAAAATGACTAATATACTCTTACACAAAAAACAAAATAAAAATCTTCTTCATCATACTCATTCTTCTCTTCTTTAAAACACCAAGATCTTTCGCATGAAACTCAACTACAATCCCATCCTCCACAAACAAAAATAAAACTCCATTGTTTCCATCTTCCTCAAGTCACAGAAGGCGATTCAAAACTTGGGGGTCAACTCTCGTTCTTCTTTGGAATCCGTCGACGATAAGGAGGAAAGGAAAGGAAAGTCATAACCTTTAACAACTCTTGCTTGAGAATTGGGGAGAAAAGATGGAATTTTTCTTCAATCCCCAATTCGATTAAACCCTAATTTCTATTGCAATTAAAATTAACCTCCTGAGAAGAAACTAACCCTCCAGTTCTACTACTCTGACTACCTCCGAACTTGACCGAAGAGAAATAAATTAATGGCAACAAATACCATCCGTAAGAAATTAATAGCATATATAATAAATAGCATCCAGAGGCTCCCAATTATAAACAATAAATTAATTGCTTGACGCCTATGTAAATTATAAACAATAAACAACATTCAGAAGAAGAGAAGGTTCTGGGCTGGTGAATGGACGTGTTAGAGATGTGGGCAATATTTGGGCAGGGATTGGGGGGCAGTTTTTCGGGCTGGGTGGTGATTCTGGATCGACACCATCGTCTGTAGCTCCATCGCCGACTCCTTCGGCCACTACCTCCACGGTTAGCTATTTCCCCTTTCTCTAGGGTTTTTATCGAATCGCCTTTCTATAGTGAGAGTTGGGAGAGGAAGGAGGGGAAGGGAGGCCATTAGAGGAGGAGTTGAGGATTTCGTCGAGGGAGCGGTGGGAGACTGAGTTGGATGGTGAGTCGTCGTCGTCTGAGTTAGAGATGGAGTTAAGGAATGAGTCAATGTCGAGTTCTTCCATCGATAGTTTTGCGCTGATCAACTTTTTAGTCATAATTGGGTTTGGTTGGAGCAACAGAACTCGAGGTTGAAGATGTAGTTCTTTATTTTTCTGGGTTTAATGTTATTGGTGTTCAAAGGTTGAAGATGGTCATTTTTTTATTTTTTGTTTTAAGAGTATTTAGATCATTTCTGCGATTAAAAAAAGTTGCTGACATCATCCTCAGTCATATTAGGGACCCGAGACCAATTATAATTCAAAAAGTAAGGACCTTACATCTAATTCAAATTATCCAAGGACCCCTACCACAATAACGTACAAAACTCAGGGACCTGAGAGTAATTTACCTTATTAATTTTGTATTAGTGACTCAATAGTCAATAGTCAATATCCGGTTGTGGTAGTAACCCAAAAAAAATACCCGGTTGCGGCGGGGATACGGTTCTAGTCGTATCAATAAATACACGCGTCAGAATAGGAACCTTTAAAGCAGCTTTGTTTGTTTCCTTCAACAACAAAAAAAAACAATTTGTTTGATTTGGCTCATCAGCCGGGGGATGTGTTTTATATTAGTGAAAGGAGAGCAATGTATTTTGTGAGTTTTACTTTAACTAAACGATTTTGATTTCCAACTGATAAAATATATTGATATCAAAATTTGATATTTTATTTTAAAATTCACCCGATTTATGAGTCATGATCCCGAGCAGCATAAATATTGTATTTGGTGGGTGATCGATGATTTATTACATCAGACGCACTATGGCCGTCCGATCAATGGAGATTGAGTGACAACTTATACTTACCATATTTATGCAGCACTAAAAATCATATCGGAGAAGATCACAAATTTGGGTTCCAGTTGTTGGATTAGAAGGGGATTACAACTAACACGTATACACACGCCTATACGTATAAAAAAAACATGTTTGCTTAATCATAAGATTCCGAATATGTACAGTATTATTAGATATTTATTTGATAGTTTTTTTTTAGAAGTTAGCATTCCCAAAAGTTACTCTACTCAAAATTAAATTAATAGACTCACCAATTATATGAACACAATTCATTAAACAAGTCTTCGTCTCAAACTAAAGAGATTGACTAGAAAAAATATCAGTCCATTTTAGTGTTGTTACTGGGGAACTCAGTTACCTACCAAGCTCCACTAACCTTTGTTAGTGGTACGTAACCGCACTTTGATTATGTTGAACAAACACGTAGAATTTAGATTAAGACAAAAAAAAACTTCTGCTTTGACTACAATATCATTAAGACAATCGTTTACTCGGTCAAATTCTTTCGGTCGAAAATAAATATCCTAAGCTCACAGAGAGTGCCTAAAGTGGGTTGGATTTAGAGTTGCTTTGTCGACAATATCATTAAGACAATCGTTTCAAAATATTATATCTTATATGCTTCTCCGAAAATCATCAAAAAGTAGTTTCACGATGATTGTATTAACTGTACAATACCAACAACACCTAAACAAAATAAAATAAATCGCCAAGAATTCCCACTTCACCTTAAATGCTCTTCGTTTTTTAAAACTTCCAATTTTTATTAACGACTTCAAATATTTAATACTCTTCTAATAAGGGATAAATCTAACAGAATAGATGCAAATGAGATGACCCAAAGAAGGAGGTGCCATTATCTGATTATTATTTATTTCTCGCCAATATTTAGAAACGAGGCCGCTTATGTGAACGTTGACTCTGCATTGCAAAGAAGATGCCAAAGGAGAGGCCAATAACTTCGTGTCGTCTGCTTCGCTGAATTCACATGCACATATACCCAAACAGGAACATCAACTGACATGTTGCAATTAAACAAGTTGTCTGATAAATAGCGGTGGTATATGCGTATCATATCGGTAATGTCTACGTCATTAGTAAATCCAAACTAGAAATTTAAATAAGATGCCTTAACACTTCAACCAACTCTACAATTTATATTCTTTATTATTGCGGAATGTTTTGGGCGAAGGCTTTGAGATAAAAAGCAGCAACTCGATAATGGTCATCTGGTGATGAGAATCCATAGTCGCCCCAATTCTTATTCTAATTCGAGATAAAAGCAGCAACTTGGAGAATTTGGCTTAGGATTTTTCTTCCGAAAGCCCTGGATTTATCTTCTTATCGTCTGATCCAATCACTTTCGCATTTGTCATATATATAAAAATATCATTCCACCAAAAAATATATATTTATAAAATATCACTTTCGCATCGGTTTGACTTTCAATATCAGGTATTCAATTTGTTTCCAAGAGGCTTAGATTTGATATATATTTTTTTGCGGATACGAGCGGATCAATGGCGGTATCTTAGTCCGCCACTTTTAATTTATCGTTATATTATATCGGAGGTGTTCACATTGATGTTTTATGAATATTACATATGCATATACATAATTATCACCTAACTATTCAGGGGTATAGGTCATGCGTTTTCAAATGTAAATTTAAATTACCATCAAACTCCTTTCGATGAACTCACATAATTTAGATTAATAAAATGTGTTTACATTTATATATTGAATCGTCAAATTATGAAATGCAAATATCGTTAAACCATATTATTTTACATTCCGGAAACACATCTATTTTCTTCAAACCTTATAAATAGATACTGACACAAGATTATTCGTGCTCTAATTAATAACGGGATACAAAGTGATACTCAAATAAGGGTAAACATCCATGCATGCACAAGGCCGTCGGAATTTTATCAATCATCCAGAAACATGACCAACCACATATTTAGGTACAAAACACGTTTCATCTTGTCAAATCTAGGCAGAATCTTTCGGTGAATTGTAAACATAAAGTTGATTATCTGTACCATCATCTACACTATTTAATATTGCTGTTCAGACCTTGGTGAAAAGCAATTCCCAGACGAGAAAAAGATGTTCGACCAAACCAAAACCGAAAGAACATCCCATAAAAGAACTTTACGTCCTCAATTGTAATTTTCTTTCCCAAAACGTCTTTAATTTCGTTACATCTCCTACTGCCCAAACTTGCCAAACGTCAACCGGAATTTTACCCGGGAATTCGATTGTGGGAGATGATAATACTCTGACAGTTCAAGTAAATATTGTTGGAGTGTTAATTTAATTAGTAATTCCACCTGTTTTTTTCTTTTGCTTTTTCAGTTCGATCATATTAGTTAAAAAAAGGTCAGGTGTCGTTTTCAAAACCGCTTACGTGGAAACAAATCAGAAATTAATGATGTCGTCCCGGTCAATAAATTACAAGATTTCCTGTATAGTTACTACGCGGATTGATATCAATTTGAATTATTCGAGTGGATTAAAATCGAACTAGCGATTAAGTCACATCTTTCAATTATCTCCATTTGTGAAAGAGAAAAAGAAAGGGAGTGTACTTGAACGCTAAATCACCAAGAATTATTTGTTGCCTTAATAATGTTCCTAAAGGGGCCCTCGACATTGAACACGTGATGAACCCCCAAAGTGCAAGTGATTTGACTAAAGAAGATGCTTGAGCCAAAAAGTTGCAGACACTCAGCAAACAGTCATATATGTAGGTGTGCATGCGACTTATGATCATCAGACTGTATGCACATAACAAATTTGACGGTTTAGATTTTCCAACTAGATTGATGGTCCAAAATTCGTTGTACATGTAATCTGATGGTTCAAATCACGTGCACAAAACAGATCTCACGATCTAAATTTTCCAATTAGATCAATGGTCCAAATCATTTATGCACGTAATACGACGGTCCAAACCGTGCGTACACATACGCACAAAATAATCATGTGTACAGTAACATTTTCGATAATTGAAATATAACAAATCATGTATTTTACCTTTTTCAGATTTGGCCTATAATCATTTCCGAAATTTCATTTCACCACCAGACGTCTGGCTGATGGAACTTCAATTAACGAAATCCCACCTTTATTTAATGAACATTATTCCGTCAGAGTAAGACAGTCTGTTTTCTGATGCAATCAGTCTAAATTTTTTTGTATTCAACTCAAAAATATAAAATAACAAAACTGTTAAAGAACTTTTGCAAGAATCCCCTCCATTGTATCGATACTCATAAATTGACAAATGGACTCTCTTATAAATAAAACAGACACTCGGGCCCATCTATGGTTAGAACTTATAAGGATAACAATGTCAGCTCACTGGATTTTGATAGAAAGCCCAGTTAGGAAATTCAGAAGCCCAAAAGGCTGAAAGCCCCGAATATTGGATGAGCCAATTTCTGTTATGCATAAACTCTAGCATTTAGAGTTTGAAAACAAACTTATCTCCCTCATTTAACTCGGTTGTCTTAAAGTCTTCTAGCGAATTAGTTCCCTAATCTCAGCTTAACCTAAGGTTTACCTCGTGCAACCCCAAAACGGGAATTTAAAGTGAACCAAAAAAATATATATATAAGGCCTCCACGTGGACATGAGGCTTCTTCTTGGCCTCCTCGTTTTCTCAACAAATAATCAATTAACCCCTATTATTATACTCTAGAAAAAACACTAGAAATTCCGGAAAAAACATTGCAAGGGTAGTTTAGGTGTTTCGCATGGCACACCAAGACCACCCAAAAAAGGCTGTTTACATTATTATTATAGTAGGAAAATATCTTATATCACATGTTTCCTTCTTTAACCGAAACCCGTCTAAATGGATCGATCTCCTTACCTTTTTTTAGTGGGAATAGTGCATTATGGGCGGAAAGACAATCTAGAAAAGAAAGTAGGAGGAAGAAAAAAAAAAGAGATTGAACAGGAGGGCCAGGCCAGGCATTGGAAGATACTAGAACTATTTCACAATTAATGTTGATAAAATTAATACATGAATAATTTTTTAAAACCTTTTTTATTCTACCTTTTTACCAAAGAAGTTCTTATGAAAGAAAACGGGACGATGCATGGTTTCAGAGTATTTAAAATGTCACAATGTTCAATTATAAAAAACTTGCCAACTTTTAAAGATCTAGTCTAACTCTAATTTGTATTATTACTCTGTACGGTAATTTTCGAATATTAGACAGGCAAAAAAAACGACACACAACTTTGTTCACCTCGTGGTGGGAGGGAGTCTCGCAAGCAACAATTTGCCCAAAAACGTCGACCTCAGCTCTCTCTCTGCTATATAAGCCAAACTGCTCCATTTCGTACCAAATCAGGAATCTCTCTCTCTCTCTCTCTCTCTCTCTCTCTCTCTCTCTCTCTCTCCATAATATCCCAACCTCTCTTCCCTTTCCCCTGTTTCACCAACAAGCCAAAAATATTCAGAATTCGAACACTTTGAGCTCACTAAAAACACCCGCAAGAGAAGAACAAGGAAGACATGGAAGGTGATGGAGTCCACTTGCATCGCTCTCGTGAATCTCTACATGGTATATAATTAGTCCAACTCTGTTTCAAGCTCTGTCTTTTCCTTGGGAATTTTCTGTTTTCTATCCAAAGTCTGAATCTTTATATGATATCAGAAAGTGGGTCAACTTCTTTTATGCATTTTTGCTCAAGTTCGAAACTTTAGCTCCATTTTTTTTTCTTGTAATAATCAAAGTTTGGTTCTTTAGGTGGCAATTCTGCTGTTGTGTTTGAGAATTTTGCTGGTGGAGAAGAACTCGAAATCTTGGAGATGCCATTTGTTCAAGCCATTGTCAAACCGGAGATTGATGGAGACGAAGATGAGCTCGACATGTCATTAACCCGTCCGGCGGCCAAGAAAAGGCGGCTGACGTCGAATCAGCTTCAGCTTCTCGAGCGCAACTTTGAGGTGGAGAACAAGCTAGAGCCCGAGAGGAAGCTGCAGCTGGCGAATGAGCTCGGGATGCAGCCTCGCCAGGTTGCTATATGGTTCCAGAACAGGAGGGCCAGGTTCAAGAACAAGCAGCTGGAGAAGGAGTACGACTCCTTGAAGGGCAGCTTCGAGAAGCTCAAGGCTGAGTTTGAGTGCCTTGTTAAGGAGAAGGAGAACTTG
Source organism: Hypericum perforatum (assembly GCA_012979155.1). Lineage (NCBI taxonomy): Eukaryota > Viridiplantae > Streptophyta > Magnoliopsida > Malpighiales > Hypericaceae > Hypericum > Hypericum perforatum. Next base: position 51,536 of record SOPF01028230.1, read on the forward strand.
GAATATGAGGTATAATGATTTGCCTTCATAATTTATATGGTCAAACATTGTACATTCTTTTATAAAAAATCAAGTTTTTGATGTTCTTCTTGTTCTAATAAAGGCGGCTACTGAAAAGAGGAAGAAGTTGATGTTACCGTTCTAATCAAGTTTTTAGAAGTGAATTTGAAGCACGAACTTTTTCATTTCTATGTCGTTAGGGCAAATTTTCCGTTGGCATATTTAAAATGTTACTAAATGCTGCAATTTCATATTTTGCAGGTTGCTTCATTGAAAGGGAAATTGGCTGATGATAGAGAGAATGGCATAGTGCCATTGGAATCCCACTACCTTGATCAGTCAACAAGAGCAGGAGATGGTGAAAAGGCCTGCAATTTGCCAGTTGTGATCAGCCCAACACCAAAACACGAGGAGGCAAGTTCAGCTAAAAGTGATGTGTTTGACTCTGATAGTCCACTGTCCTTTTTAGGACAAGACCAATCAGATCACTTCTCTCAGGACGAAGGAGATCATCACTTGTCCTGCTTTTTGTCCTCATCCCTACCAAGAATCTGCCAAGACCCATCTCCTGATTCCTGTATTTATGGCTTCCCAGTGGAAGACCAGCCGTTTTGGACTACTTATGGAGGGATGTACTAATTGATCCTGTACGATTCTTTGGCTGGTGCAATTTGGTAGTTTGGCTTTGGATATAGTAGGATAGACAACCTTTAAGCCTCTTCCCCAAGAAAATGGTGGCTTTACATGTGGCAGAAACAGTCCAGTTCTTAGAATGCAATGTAAGACTCTTTTAGCACATGGATTTCTTGTGATTACCGATCAAAGGTCGAATCTTATAAATGAATGTCTTTAATACTAATTCGAAATCTTGTTTAAGTTATTTTTTGTTATTTGGGTCAATTTCACATTGGCCTTAAGGACTAATAAATAATGTTACAATCGATACAGATACATAGAAGGGAAAGAGAAGAAAAAAAAGTGATTTGCTAATGACAGCTTCATGTCACCGGCACTGATTTGAAGTTCCGTGATATTTTAGCTTGGGAAGTATCCATCCAGATCTCTTTCCTTTGAGTAAAAAAAAAATATTATATTGCTAATTAAAGAACTCTGATTTGAAGTAGAAAAATTAATAATCTCTTTAAGGTGTAGGACGACAACAAATTACATTATCAGTGTTTTGGTCGCGTGAACATCATTTTGAATTGGCCGTAAACAAAATCAAAAGAATTATAGATGCTCATGTTATTGCGCAAAGAGTGAACAAACTTCTAGAATGAATGGTCAATTATTTAGGTTACTCAATTGGCTATTATCCGTTTCAAAAAAATTTTGGCTATTACTGAAAATGACCTTTTCAACTATAGTGGGCCAGTTGGAGACGTTGACATCTAGGTATGGCATACGTTGATAGTGATTGGAGACTATAAAATTTCGTAGATTTTACAGATTTAAGATCCTAAAAATAAGATTATGAGTACAATAATTTTAATTTTTGAGGGCCAATGATAAAATATAAGTTTAATTTTTTAAATTAAGATATAAATATGATTATATAAATACCTATTATATCTTATCATATCTTACCAATCGATATCCCTATTTACATCTTTATGAAATGTAAAATAATATCGCGTTGCTATTATTTTCATAATTCTTTTAAGTCCCATTTTAATAATCAGGCTAGCCTGAATGACGACGATCTAGAAGATTATTTAATTGCCCAGTAGAATTCTAATGCCGTCATCATACGATTTCCTAGAGGATTCAGCCATTGATACGAGGCATATAGTATTACAACTGATAACGATTGCGGGAAAGAACTACACCAATCAGCCCAATTTAATTATAATATTTGATAATTCTAGATAACTAAAAGATTGTTAAAAGAAGAAATCCCGTAGATGATGTGACATCGATTGCGTTGATTAGCACTGATCGTGATTATCATTGGGTATCTTTCAATAGAAATACCCCAGAACTATTTCCATTTTTTTCGCACATCCTGCATCAATTTTTTTAATAAAGTAGCTGGGTTTGTGTAAATGTATTTTATAAAAAATTTAGTTAAATTTTATTTTAAACAACTACTTTGGAACCTTCATAATGTGGTTCAATTTCTAGGGTTCCCGCGGATTATTTGCCTTGGTGTAAATAGTAAATAGGAGGTTAAACTGGAAAATGACACTTTGAATGGATGTTTTAGATGGGGTTGATCACGAATGATATTTTTTGGAATAGTATTGACAATTTTTTTTTGCAAAAATAAATATTTCATTATCGTGTAAAATAAATATTTATATCAATGAATAAAATGTCGTCGTATAAAAAAAATGTCAACGTAATTCGGCAAAATTCTATATCGTACGAACTAATTTGAACAATTCGTACTTAACCCATTCTTGTTGAGATAGTAATTATCTTAGTTTCTATGAGTTATATATTTTTCTAGAATCTCTGGGGATTGGTAGAGTCTAATGGAATGCCATTGATAAAAAAATTGAGTTACCACATAATTTTGATGGGCTCACAATTAATTGTGATTTTCAAAAACAGAATCAGATATAACATGTTAAATATAGTTATTTAGACTATATTGAATGTCATCCCGTATCATCAATTTTATTGATATCTCACACCTCATATTACTTAATATTAATTTCATTCTTATTTCACTAATTTTGTTTTAGTATTATGGTTCCATGAGGGTTTTTTTTTTTAGTAAACTTTCCATGAGTGATTGGATAATGGATTATATATCCTTTTCCTTGGGAAGGTACATACATGTACACTATGGGCAGAGGTCAAACAAGGTCAGGTAACCAGCTCTGCGGAGAAAGCTAATCTGGTCATCTCACTATTTTTGGGACAATTTTTTTGAGGGGGGTTGGTTTAAAAAAGTTTCCCCAAAAGGGGATCCTCGGGAAATCAATTCCCTATCTGGGGTCGGTACGAAGTCGCATTTTTTCCTGCGATTTCGAAATGCACGAAATCGCATTATTTCCTGCGATTTCGTTCCAAAATCGCAAATTTTCATGCAATTTCGGTTTACGGCTCGGAATACGGCTTCGGATCGGCTCCAAACCAAGGTCGCAACAATTGCGACTTTGTGCAAGGCTTGGCTCCAAAAATTGATGAGACTTTGTGCAAGGCTCGGTTGGCTCGGTTCCAAATTTTTTTTTCAAATTTAACCAAAGTCGCATATAATACCGCGACTTCGTGCAAGACCGAAGTCGCCAAAAAGTCTGCGACTTCGTGCAAAAATTAATAGGTGAATTATGTCAAATTCCAATATTATTTCATATTCCAATATTTCTAAAATAAATATGCCAATTTTATTCTATTTATAGTAAAAGAATCTACTATCTTTATTCTAAAACAGATATATTCAGCTTCAATGAAAAAGATAAAATTAGCTATTTCCAATCATTTTTTCTACATTAAAAAATAATTTCATGAGAATTAATGACATGGCAAACAGTATGGATAAAATAATTAGATAAGTGTAGAGGATAATATGTACACAGCAAATATAAGTTTTAAAAATTGGTTTTGAGCCCAACATCGCCCTAAAGCCTGCGATTTCGGGCATTTTTAACCAATTTTTTTTTTTGGTTTTGCTCTAATTACCAACATCGCCATAAAACCTGCGATTTCGGACATTTTTTAACCAAATTTTTTTACGTGGTTTTGCTCTAATTAGGGCTATTTGTTGATCACATAATTAGTACTAACGATTATTTTAAAAAAATTACCTTCCGTCGGTAGTTACTCAATAATACTACGCTAATCTTTTTATTTCCTATAATATTAGCATACGAATTTTTTTAACGCCTAAGTCTTTTTGTACAGGTCAAAATGCACATGGGTTTTAGAAATATTGGAATATGAAATAATATTGGAATATGACATAACTCACCTATTAATTTTTGCACGAAGTCGCAGATTTTTTGGCGACTTCGGTCTTACACGAAGTCGCGGTATTATATGCGACTTTGGTTAAATTTGAAAAAAAATTTGGAACCGAGCCAATCGAGCCTTGCACAAAGTCGCATCAATTTTTGGAGCCAAGCCTTGCACAAAGTCGTAACAATTGTTGCGAACTTGGTTTGGAGCCGATCTGAAGCCGTATTCCGAGCCGTGAACCGAAATCGCATGAAAATTTGCAATTTGGGAACGAAATTGCAGGAAATAATGCGATTTCGTGCGTTTCGAAATCGCAAGAAAAAATGCGACTTCGTACCGACCCCAGACATAAAATTGATTTCCGGAAGACCCCCTTTTGGGTAAAGTTTTTTAAACCAACCCCCTCAAGAAAATTGTCCCTATTTTTGTCATTTTTAGCCTGACAGGACGTAACATCTGCAGTTTACTTTTTTCAGAAGAATATCTACAGTTTACTGATACGTGGTAAAATCTGAAATTTTTTATTGAACAAATTGTGAAAGGTAAGTAAAAACTACAAAATTGAAAACCGGTTTCGAAATTGGCGTTTTCCGATTTCGCCGGCTAGATCTTTTTTATATAAGCCAGCCAGATCATAGTCAATGACTGGACCAGGCCAAGCGTTGAAAAAGTAAATTTGTATAAAGTCTGAGCTCGAATTTAAATTATGTAATTATTAAATAAAATATTAGCATTCTTTTCTTGAAAACAATAGGCAGGGTTCATGCCATGGAGCAAAGTCTAAAAAAATTCAAATATACACGAAATTAACCAATAGTTAATTCCGTTATCCAAATAGGAAGTTTCACATTCATAACTGTCACGACCATCGGCAGGAATTAACACATACAAGAATCACAAGTGTTTATCTACAGAAACGATAGCATCTTAAAACATCAAGAACGCCTTTTTTGTCCTTGGAAATTCTTAGAATTTAAAATCTTGAAATAATAAATCTGTACATATATTCAAACTTGTAGACATATCTAAAACCTAATATAGCAATGGCTGCACAAAGGATACTGCTTTAAGTTAATCAGATATCAAGTTCGATTTTTTACCAATCAACAATATTAAAAATAAATTATGGGAGCTGTAATACTTATCAAAATTAAATAAAATTTTAATTAGTCAATCAAATATTATTTAACAATTATGATAACCGTCTTATCATGCAAAATTGCGAATTAAAGAAATGGCCCAGCCCAGGTCAAATATCCTACCTCCTTTTAACTCTGATGCAAAGACAAAACCCAACAAGCCACGTGTCCCATGGAGATCGGAACAACCTTCTTGACCCGCCAACCGGATCTGCCACGTAACCCACCACGATTCTCACACCACAAGAAATCTTACTGATCCAACGTCGGATGGGCCCCCTACGTGGCAGCTGATCCATGGCTGTCATAAAAGCAGAGCTGGGCCCCACCGTTGAGTGTCAGTTTCACCTCAGACTCCTTCGTCCGGGGGGAGGAACAGAAAGAGCTTTCAACTGTTTTGAGTTTCTAGATAAGAACGCGAAATGGCCAATGGGATGGGATGGGCCGATGGGATACGTGGAAGTGGGCCCGGCAACTGAAAAAGAAATGGACGCCAATTGTGGGCTCTTGTTGGGTCGCTTTCTTGGGCCCCTCTGCTCTCGGTCTTCCTTGACGGGCTCGGCCTAAATTTAGGTGTCGTTATTTTGGTATTTTGGCTCTATGCCACGTAATTTTACAAGGCTAACACGTCGTTACAAAAATGGCTTTTCTTGACTTGCAGTTAGAAAAAATTATCCGAGAATCTTAAGTAATTTATATGAAAAAACGTATGACTCAACAACTGATACGTTTTTAACTACATGTTACTCTTACCAAAATGTAAATTTCCCACAAAACTTATTTGTTTGAGTTTTTTTTATTCATTTTTGTTACCTGGTAATATTTTAAACAAATAATTCTAGAACAAATTATCAGAGTTCCTAGATCATATCATAAATACGGGTAGGATCTCTATTATTCAAAATATTATTTTTTCGTCATTGCTAGTTATTTAAATTTTGGTCTCGGGTGCATGACAATACCAATAAGGGGACTTGGATGTGGCAATATTCAAAGTTCAGAGCAGTGAAAATGAAATTGCCCATAATTCTTTGCAGGTAGAAGAAACCGCACTTGAAACGCAGCCGTATCACCTCAAAGATTCTCCCAGACCAGACCAGACCAGACATAAATGGAAAAGAAAAGAAACGCCCAAGAAGAAGAAGAAGAAGAGGAGGAAGCAGAGCAGCGGAGGCAAGAAGGACGAAGAAGTTCCCAACAAGTATGGAGTTGGGGAGCCGGAACAGAGGGCCAGCTAGGCACGGGCAAGCTGGAGGACGAGGTTCTCCCTCAGCTCCTTCCCCACTTCAACCCCTTTCGATCCCCAATCTCCATGCTCGCCTGCGGCGGGGCCCACGTCATCGCCTTGTCCTCTGGTTTCGAATCTCCCTTCCACTCTCTCTTCCCTCGAGGGGATTGGTTTGTGCAGTGTTTTTATCATTTACGTGCTGTTTGGCAGATGGGAAGGTGATGAGTTGGGGGAGGGGCACGTCAGGGCAACTGGGTCATGGCGAAATGCTCAACAGCTTATATCCGAAAGCCGTAGATTTCCTGGAGAGCTGTACCATTTCTCAGGTCTCTGCTGGTTGGAGCCACTCCGGGTTTGTTTCAGGTCCCTTTTTCGCTGTGGCGATGGCTCGGTGGTTGCTTATGGTCATGTGCGAATTCGGTGCTCGGTTAGCGTTACTGACTTTTACCAGCTGTTCTTTAGATGCTGGATGCCTTTTTGCTTGCGGGGATGGCTCGTTTGGTCAGCTTGGGCTTGGTGACTGCATTTCGCGTGGGACTCCTACTAAAGTTTCATTCTTTGATCATAAGCATGTTGAGCAGGTAGCATGTGGCATGCGACATTCGCTTGTATTGTTGAAAGGTAATTTGAATCTTCCGACAGTAGAATTGTTGATGCCAACTGAAGGTTTTTTTAATGTCTGACTGCTTTGTGTGAACTTTGCTTCAAGACTGCAATTGTCTTTAGACAATACGCTTTGCTATGTCTTCAATCGCATGTACGGTCTGGGGGATTGCTCCCTTCTGTTGATATGAGAATGTTTGGTATAGAACAGAGCTAATAATTGAATTTTGATCACCGAGTTGATGGTTTTTTACATTGGAGGTCATTATTGGCTTGGCTTAACAAGACGGATTAGAGCGCAGGTCCATCAGGCAATCAAGTTTACAGTTTTGGTTCTGGAAAGCGTGGTCAGTTGGGTCTCGGCATGGAAAAGTTAAGATCTGTTACTCTTCCGCGTAATATCTGTGGACTTGAAGACGATGATGTAGTTACCATTGCTGCCAATGGCGACCATAGTGCTGCACTATCCGGTGAGTTGCGTTGTAACTTCTTTATGACCCAGTATCGATTTAGAATATGAGTTATATAGTAATTTGGTCAATCACCATGTGTAAAAGAATAATTTGTTATCTTTGGTTGTTGATGTTTATTCTTGGTCACTTAGTTGACGGGCGCCTATACACTTGGGGAAGAGGTTTTGGAGATGCTTGTGGCAATAACTCCCCACAGCCCCTGGCTTCGTCTTTGAGATTCCGCAGTGTGGCTCTTGGATGGAATCATGCTTTGTTAGTGACTGGTAAATAAAATGTTGCAATTCACTTTGCTACTTCCCATACGGCCATGCCCTTAACTTTCAATTGGTTGTTCCTATGAATGTTCGTTAATGGCGGTGGATATCTTCAACAGGCAATGGAGGATTATACATGCTGGGTGGCAACCATCACGGAGCGCTCAGTAGTCTAGAACTAACATGCCACACAAAGGAATGTTCCGGTAACAATTACTCAACTTTGACCAGCTGTTGGTTCAAGTTCAGTCACTGGATCGATTATTCTTCTAAATCAAAACGTTCACTCCGCACTGAATCTGGTGTTCCTGCTTTCAACAGATCAAGATGAAGCCATCATCGCCAGAGTCTCTATACCGGATGAAGCGAGAGTCGTTCATGTTGCCGCTGGAGCAGAGCATTCCATTCTAGTGAAAGGCAAGGGTTTGTTCACTGGAAATGTTCTCTTTACTGTCGTGATCTTCTGAAAAAAACTGTTGTGATCAGTGACTAACAGCAGCCATTATAAACAGAGAAAAGAGAGATCATGACATGGGGATGGGGCGAGCATGGTCAACTCGGTCTGGGAGACACAGGCGATCGAATTGAGCCTAGGACAGTCGATCTGCCCGGGGCAGTTGAGGACGAAGAAGCAATGCTATATGTTTGCTGTGGCAGTGGGTTCACCTATGCAATTAGGTCGATTCCCGCCAACGAGTCTGATGATTCTTCCTGAACAAGTTGGTCCATTGTCTGTGTAAAAGTAATTGCTCAAAGCTAATATTTAACATCACGGTACCTTAGTCACTCGGGGTGATTTGTGAAAAAGATATTCTTTTTTGGACTGATTTGCCATTTCACTTCAACAATAATTAAATACTTTGAAACTATGATGTGTTCACACAATTATCAAATGGACCAATTCAAATTTTGATACGGCTTTGCAAAACTTTCACCAATTTTAATAAAGCAACGTTCCTAGCATTGTCCACCGGCTTGGTGGTCCAAAGTGCAAAAACTTCAAATTGCCCCATTAAATTTCCATATATTGGAAAAGAATTTGTAAAATCTTTTGAACTTGAGGATGAAAATGCGCGTTTATGAAATTTCGGGATGAGAATGGCAACTTTATAAAAGTTCAGGCACTAGAAAATTATTTGACCCGCAAAGAGCCCAAGAAAAAGATGAGGATGGGGAGAGAGGAGAGAGAGAGAGAGAGAGAGAGAGAGAGAGAGAGAGAGAGATGATAAGGAGCTTGGTGACGGTGAGAGGCAACAAAGAAGCGACGGGGACCATCGTGGTCACAGCCGGCGACCTCCGGCTCCGAGCAATCGTCGGCGGCACGTTCCTCACCTCCGGAATCCCCGCTTTCGACGTCGTCGCCGGCTCAACCTCCGGCGGCAGCCTCACCTTATCCGTCGAGAAGCCCGGCTCCTTTATCTTCGACTACGACGCCGTAAACCGCGTAAGTAACTAACTTTTTCTCTTCCCCTTCAAAAATATATTGAATTTTATTTTTTTCATACTAAATAAAATATTTTCCGGTGAAACAGGATGTTCGGTTTCAGTTCTTAAACTCGGTGAACCTTCTGGACAAGAAGCTAAACTGGACGTATGCGCATTCGAGGGCCGAGAACGACACCGTTCTGGACGGGACACTGGCGTTGGATCCGGCTAACAGGGTGACTGCTCATTACCAGTTGGGTACGAGGAACTGCAAGCTCAGGTACAGCCATTTACGTGCAGGGGCGACTGCGCTGGAGCCCGGGTACGATTTCGGGACCGGATCGTGGGACTTGTCTGTGTCTCATCGGTTCGATGGGGATGTGGTTAGAGGGAGCTATGATACAGGGAGTAAGGTGTTGGCCCTCGACTGGTCGTCCAACTCCTCGATCACCGATCAGGGTAGATTTAAGGTAACATATCGTTGGCATTCTACAGATCGTGATTGTTTTTTTATGTTGAGTTGGCAAGTCCGCAGATAGCACTAGCTCTGACGATTGGAGCCTCGATAACCTTTGGATACGTAGAGTCTAATTGCTTATATGAGTTTAGACTTGCTTTCTGACGATTTGCACTCGGTTTTTCGGTGGAAGCATTTCCAGAATGGATAAGAAATGGTGTTTGAACTGTCATTTGGACACAGCTCTGGTAGAAACTTTGATAAGCTTTATGTTATCCTTCTGGAACTATGGATGGGAACAAGTAGACCGAGCCCGCATGTGAACTGGAGACCTCTTTCCGATTAATGCATTTTGTCGTGAAGTAGCGCGATCATTTAATCTGGGATCTTACTTCTGTTTCTTTTATTTGCAGGCCTCTGCAACTTTTAATCTGGCAGAGGGGCTGCAGATGCCAAAACTATCTGCCGAGACCTTGTGGACCTTTGATATGTAGGTGTCCGTTTAGGCAAATTCGCTTTGTACCCTTTTGTTCTAGCCTTGGGAAGAGCTTAGTTTGTGTATGGAGGGTGTAGATCCTTCGCTTCCAGGACGACCTTAACGTAGGCACAACCATTTAGCAAGTCAGTTGTCTTTCTTTTCGGATCTTCTGGTGATATAGTTTTGTAGATAACAGAGAAATGGTCGATTCAACAATGATGGCTTCAGAGAGATGAACATGGCCAACCCAGGTAATGTGTTGCTCAGACCCTGTTATCTGAAAGCGAAGAACCGAAATTTGAAGATTGAATTGATTCAGTTACAATGAGTTGGTACACAATGCAATGCTTACAACTACAAGCGGGGAGAGAACAGTGGGAATTATATGCATCAGTTGCTACAATCCTATCATCAAAGAATCATTAGCAAATTAGTGTTCGCCAATCGCACTCGTATTTACAGAGAGAGAAAACAAGATCCCGTATTCCTACGTAATGATGAGCAGATTGTTTTCGTGCCCGTTGTTGTGAATAATCGGGCGGAGGGGATCGACCTTCCACTCCCCGTCAACTATAAACTTGATCTGTAGAATGTAGCGCCTGTCAGATGCTTTCATTAAACAGATTTGAGTTTCTCCATTCTAGAAACAAAGGAAGAACCATGTACCTCGTATCTCCCGGGGTATAACTTCAGGTTTAAAGAAAAAATACCCGTTCTTGATTTCTCCATTTTCCTCTGCAGGTCGAATTCAAGTAACAATTAAATGATAACAAAATATGGACAATAAGACCCTCCATTGCATTCAGTTTCATAATTGAACAAAATCAAACCTGAGTCGCCCAACCATCGAAAGATCCGGCCAAGCGAACCTCAGAGGCCGAATTCGGCCAAACTATGCATGCATTTCGAAGAAGCCGTAACGCCCGGTGAGCATCCTCTATTCTTTTCTGCTTCACTTCCACAACCTTTTGTGCTTCACTGCCATAATAGGAGCAGAAAGTAATTATAAATAGTGAAAGAAACGAAGTATGTTCAAACACCGGATAAAGATAGACGTTCTCACATCGTTGCAAGAGCCATTTTACCCTCTAGTACAGCCAACTTTGCTCGGATTGAACGCAGTTTATCTTGCGCACTTATGATGTCATTTTCTTGAAACTCCAAGGCATCTGAACGCTGAAGCAGCTCCTGAGATGAGCTTTTATTGTCCTAAGGTGGTAACAAAATTCAGTCAGAAAGTGCAAGAATTAAGATTTCCCGGAAAGGCCTTGCAGTAACTTCTCGAGAGTACATACCACTTTTGACAGATTTTCACCACTTTGAGACTTCAGCGTTTGAAGTACAGAGGAAAGTTC
>SOPF01028231.1:0-36285 GCA_012979155.1 Hypericum perforatum
ACATATTGTTTGATTTTATAGACAAGGTGCATGGAATATTTCTTGACTGAAAAGTACATGTATTAAGATATGACATTGTATGTACATCTTACTAAGAGTGATGTTTCTGCAATGGTGCCAACATGGTTATCATCGTATTCTCATCAAAATTTTACCACACAAAAATTTATAAGAAAAAATGTGTGATGGGGTAAAAATATTTCGATCAAAAAATATGTATTACCGTTAAAATCGCGAAAGAGAATCCACTTCGTGAAGATAAAAAATATACCAAAACTCCTACAGACCTAAGGTGCATGGAATTCTTGCAAGTTGCAATTGCGGCGACGCCGACTATTATTGTTTTTCCACTTTTTTGACCGGGCATTACTTTTAATTCCTTAGTTTGTTGAAAGAGTCGCATTTGCACCACGAGTAAAGATGAGACCCATTGTAGACATACGCCTTATTTAATAGTAGTATTTTCGAAAATATCTATTATTTTACAATAAGTTAATTAGGTGTACGGAGGATCTTGACTTGGATGATGTGAGTTAATTAAGATTATGTACCGTACGATTGAATTTAAACACTATCACAAAAAACTTTATTGATTTCGGTGAAAACTTTCAAATTTAAGTCTCACAATTGTAATTAAATTCTAATTGTTCAACTTGTCTTATTTAACTTTTAATATCATTTGTACCAAGATAAAATTGCCTAAATATCTAAAGCACAATCACGAATCATAACAAAAATTATGATTATAATTATCTAAGTTCATATTCCCCATATGTCTAAATAGCCTTTGACTTGGCTAATATTACTTAAGCTTCAAGAGAGAAGAAGTTATGGGAAACTATCAAGAACAAAACTATGACAAAACTCGTCGAAATGAAACTGATAGAAATTATAGTTTGCAGGTGTAAAATTACTCAAGCTCCGGAGAGAAGAAGTTATGGGAAACTAAAGAACAAAACTATGACAAAACTCACCTAAATGAAATTGATAGAAATTATAGTTCAATTATTTGTAGAAAATTTACTTTTGCAAAAAATCAATAACAAAACCATTGGTTGTTAATGTGAACAGTGGGTTGTATGTAATGTATAGTATGTATTCCTATTTTTGTTATTTGAAGCAATTATATTCAATATATCAAAGTCATACAACAATATTCAATGGCGGCGTACAAACTTATTGCACGGTATTAATTGATTGATACTAATCATTTAAGAAAAAAATAAATTTCAAAAAGACAATTTAGCAGTTGAAATGGCGCATTCGTGGACATATAACAACATTTTACGCATGAAACAATAGGGTTAAAGTTTGGGTCAAGTTGGCTACAATAAATGTTGAGCCAAGTTCAGTTCAACTTTTGAAGTCCTATATTGGTAGCCCATAACTAGTAGAGCGTGCAAGAGATGGACCAGTATTAGATCTGTCTACAGCTCAAAGGAATATTGAGGAGACCACGAAGATCAATTACGTTATTTGCATGGATTGGAGCGGATTGATCTTGTCAACATGTTCCTTATAGCATTTTTCTATAAGCCTAATATATACGAGTAACTATTATACAAGAGATAACTCCGATATAGCAACCTTAAATATGCTCAAGGCAAGCAAGTTACAACCGAAACACACTCAATATATCTTGATAAAAAGGTACATGCTTACTTTAGTCTCAAAATTTTGCCCCGTGTTTTAATTTAGCTAAATTATTCTGTCATCCCTCATATTTATACAAATCTATGATTTTTATCATTGTGGTTTGAAAATTAATTTTTTCATCTCTAATTTTTGGGATATTATATGTTCTTGCCAAGTGGTGCATCAAGTGGGTGCTCCTTTTCTCTTTTTTTTTTTCTTGTGGGGTTTCTAAATTCTCGGTTAGTAGAAAGATTGGTGCTTCGGGTTGATTTAGGACTGAGTATTGGGTTCTTTAATTAGTCATCAAATCTAGATTTTTTTGCCAAGTTTTTTGGGTTAGTTTTATTTTAGTGAGAGGGGAATTTTTATTTCTTTCAAATGCCTCTTCGGTAGAGAAAAAAAAATGGGAAATTAGGCTAAGGTCCCTGTAGTTTGGGGATTCAACTGGTTTTGTCCCTGTAGTTTAAAAACTACTCTTTCGGTCCATTATAACGTAAAAACACAGACGTTTGGTCCCTCGTTCCGACGCCGGAAATTTTTTCGGCTAAAACCTTACCTGATGGACGATTATACCCTTCTTCCAAAACTTCATCACCCAAGAACACCAATAATAACTTCAAACTCTAATCAAGAACTCTAAGAATTAGAAGAATCACCTAACCTAAAATTAACCCTTAGAATTAAACAAATGAAAAAGAACCACACAAAAATTTGTGTCTGACTCTATCATATCAAAGGAATTGAATCGATTTCTTCGTTTAAACAATTTTTTCCTCTCAAAGCAATTGAATCAGGTTCTTCGTTTATAAAGAGAATCATCCCTTTTTCAAAAAAGGTCACCGATCCGACAAAGCCCAACCTCCCAACCAACTACACCTGTTCTTGTTGTAGAACCCAGAAGCCCAACCCCCCAACCAACTTCTCTGGGAACCCCATTAATTTAAAGATTTGCCCAGAAGCCAAACACGAAATAGCATCCACCGCGATGGTGCCATTCCCCGATAACGGTAGTCCCCTCCAACGATGCTGAAGCTAATCACATGTTCCTCCTCGTTGAGGATCTCAAGCCGCTCGGTACTGTTCACGGCTGGGAGGCCAAAAATCACGTGGACCTCGCGAGGAAGACGAGGGTTTTTCTATTGTGGAGTTGAAGAAGGTAAGGGATGGGTTTAATGGGAGTAAGTAGTTCATGTGAGAGGGTGCGAGTCTCTTAAATTGCAGGACTAGTATCGGTGGAAGGGTGATTAGGGAAGAAGATGCCCATGAGAATTTGTGTTCTGTTGCTAGGAAGAGGAACGACGAAGAAGATGCCAAGAAAGATTAAATTACAGTTTTGATTTAGCTGTACTTTGTATGGCGTAAATCCTTGAACCATTATCTATATCCTCTATTTTGTTTTTGGAAGATTAAATCCTTGAAGGACGAAAGAGGAGGAAGATCGATGGAGGCTGGGCGAAGGAGGTGAAGTTTTTGTTTTTTAGTAAATTTTGGGAAGAAGGGTATAATCGTCCATCCAGGTAAGGTTTTAGCTGGAAAAATCTCCGGCGTCGGAACAAGGGACCAAACGTCTGTGTTTTTACGTTATAATGGACTGAAAGAGTAGTTTTTAAACTACAGGGACGAAACCAGTTGAATTCCCAAACTACAGGGACCTTAGCATAATTTCCCCCCAAAAAAATGATACATCTTGTTGAGGTACTTGAGACATGTTATGGATTCTTAAAACCAAAATCCAAAAATATGCACGTGAGCGATTTCTAGACAATATGCTCACAAGTCCTGATAGAGCAAAATAATAAAAAACAAAACTAAACAAGACAAATGGCAACAAGTTTTAATAAATCAGTTCCACCTAAAGTTTATGTCTGAGAACGTACCAAGTCAAGAGATGATCGTTTCACTAGATGTGAGTTTTGACGCTCTTTTGAATAGAAATACAACTCAATAAAGGTTGCTATAACCATTAGAGTAGAGCCTACTAACTCCTCTCTAAGTCTAAAGGGATGAAGACCTACCCTATGAAACTTCACACGCTTCTCTTTAGGTCTAAGGTTTGAGACAATTATCAATGAAGGGTTAAAGTGTTTATATAGAAGATACAAATAAGTCTTGATCTAATTAGGACTGCTTAAGCAAAGTTAAAAAAATTCTAAATACCCTCAGTGGGTGTTGAATGCATAACGATCGTTAGGGCAGAGAGTTGATTTCTCCTCCCATCGGTCGTTGCTCGGTGGTTTCTTCAGTTTATTTTTTCCATCTCTTCTTCTCTTGTTCTGACTTACTTTGTCTTAAAGTCGTATTGAAATGTCATTATTTCCATTTTAGTGTGAAGAAGAATTCGGTTTGACTCTCCTCGTCGTCGTTGTTGTTGGATGATCCTTGTACGAATGTGGGTCGATGCTTAAATTTGACGGAGAAAGGGGTGGTAGATTGCGACGACAACGTAATGGGTGGCGATGCAATTTTGGAGCCTTGGGAAGAAGGGGAAGACGAAGATGAGGTGATTTTTTTGGGTGAGAAGGGCATTTTTGTCTTTTTGTCAGAAAAAAGAATTATTCTAACTTTAAGAACTAAAAGTATAATATTTCCAAAATTTAAGGACGAAAAAATTAATTTCCAAACAAATGACAAAATCATAGGTCTTTATAAATACAATGGATTCAGAATAATTTAGTTTTTAATTTATCTTTGACATTTGTTACTTTCTTGTAATTCGTACAATGTATTGGAATAATGTACAATTATACCTTAAAAAAAGCATGCCACAGAAATAAAACAATCATAAAATGACATGTTCCAAATGAATAATGACTTTTGGATAAATTATTTATGATATCACATAGTATTTTGAAATTATTAAGATAATTAATTTAGGTTTAAATTGCATATTTTTAAATGATATTAATTTTTTTCCAAAATAATATTTCTCTGTTTCGAATTATTAAAAATTAATTTTTTTTGGTAAAGATAGAACTCGGTAAATCTTTTATTTAATAATTATTGACAGTGTGGTCTTGCCATGTTCTAAGCATTCTTTTTAAAGTCAAAACCGGTACTATATACAATATAAAACCCTAACCACATCCTCTTGTTAGTAATATGATAATATATATCATGAGAAACTTATGCTACCATTAATTACATAAAATTTATTATTTCCAAAGTCAAAACCCAATTAGCCACACAGCTCGACCCTTCCAAGGATCCAAAGGCTAGCCTATTCAAAAAATATATTTCTATTGCAACTAAACAAACTATAAAAAAGGAGCAATCATAGAAGTCCAATTTGTCCAAGGATGGACAAACAGTGGTCTGTAGGGGTGAGTTCGGCGCGGTACGGTACGGTATGGGCGAAAATCCATACCGTACCGCATTTTTTTTTAAAAAAAATTTGAAACCGTGCGGTATTCGGTATTGTGCGAAACCGCGCGGTGCGGTATGTTGCGGTGTCGGAAACGGTGCGGTATGCGGTATACCGCGGTGCGGTGCGGTATTTTGCGGTATTATCCATGTATTCGGTGTGGTGCGCAATACCGCACCCGTACCGTTTTATCGCGGTAATTTGCGGTATGCGGTATGTGCGGTGCGGTATATGCGCGGTATGTTAAAGTTCGGTACGGTACGGTACGGTGCGGTGCGGTATTGCGGTATGTGCGGTTTTTTGCTCACTCCTAGTGGTCTGTGTATGAATTGGTTGGAGTTATCCTCGAAATTATTGGTCAATATTCCTTGTATACGCTTTTGACTTTTTATCAAAGTCAACATAATTAACGTAAAATGCATAATTCACGAAACGGCGAGAACTACTTCAATGTAGAAGAATGATATTTTTTTTGTTAAATATAATTATCACGATACTTTTTTTATAAATATAAACCAATTAATACACTTTTGAGCCACATATAATTTTTTAATAGTAACAAAAAATTTCTAATAAATATTTAGAGTGTTACATTTTTCAAAGCTCAAACTCAACTTTATTGATTAAGTAAAAATAACTAACTTGATTCTAAATGTGTTACTATACAATTGTGACTTTTTCAAAGCTACTATTTGCCCTTTATAACCTCACAAACACCTCTCACTACCTCTCATTATATAAATCCAACTTGCTAGCCAAGAGCATCTTCCAATTAGATTAATTCACACTGGGATATTCAAAAGTCAATACACCTCCTTTTAAATTCCCTCTTTAATTACATGGAGGACTGGGATTTGCAAGCAGTTGTCAGAGGCCGCAGCAATAGTGAAGACGTTGCGAGTATGATGAACGAGCAATTGCCGTCTACGTTTGGCTCATCGGATTTCGATCTAGACGATTATCTTTTCGGAGATTTAACTAAGAGCCTTGAACTTAAGGGAGAGGATCATTTTGATTGCTTAAGCCAAATGCCCTTGTCTCCTCAAAGCTTCTTGGCTACCACTAACGCCTCATCGGTATCTCGACCGAATTATAGTGAAGGGAAGGAGGAGTCGCCGGAGCTTGAAATGTCACCGGAGGATCAGCCTCTTTCTGAATCATCAGGTTCAGGAGTTTCTTCTGTGAGTCGTAGTACTAATCAGGTTCCGAGTGCCACCAAGTGGAAAAGAAGGTTAGTACTTAGAAGCTTTTCTGTATCTTTCTTGTTGTGTTATATATATCCTCCGTGGATTATGGAAGATTAATTTAGCTCGGTTTGCAATGAATTAGAGTCTACCTTAAAATTCTGAATTGGACATAGAACTCATTAATCATAATTAACTCGTTAAATTCTTATGATCAGCAGGAAGAATGATCAGAAAAAGGTGGTTCAACAAGTGGCGGCCGAAGGCTCGTCATCTGACAAGTGGGCTTGGCGCAAGTATGGGCAGAAACCCATCAAAGGATCACCCTATCCTAGGTAATTAACAAATATTTGTGCTGTTGATCTTTTATTAGTTTCTCTAAGCTCATACAAATATTTACTGGATGGGAGTGCCTAGGTTTAAAATCATAGAAATTCATTAAAAATTGTACTTATAAAAATATTGAAAGAAATATTGATAATTTAGATCTAGTATGAACGAAATAATACGAAGCCTCTCTTAACATATCGCAAGTAATGTGAAACTAAACTCGGACAAATCTTTGTTGAAACAGGAGCTACTATAGATGCAGCAGTCTTAAAGGGTGCATGGCAAGAAAACAAGTGGAGAGAAGCATTTCGGATCCATCCATATTCATCGTCACCTACACCGCCGAGCACAGCCACGCCTACCCTCCCCGTAAGAATGCCCTAGCCGGGAGCACCCGATCAACCAAGTTTCTTACCACTAAGAAGAAGACGATCGCCTCCGACGAGACTAAGTCTCCGAAGACTACTACAAGCAACGAATACCCGAAAACCCTTTCGGTTGCTTCTACTTTTAATGTCAACGAGAACAAGTTTCTCCAACCTGACGCTAGCAGAGACAAGAAAGAGGAAGAAACTATGCTCGTCCCCGACAACATGTTTTTTAGCGACGACGACTTCTACCCTAGCTTTGGAGACTTTGAAGGTCTCTTTTTTGATTAATTTGGTGTTATTGTTTAGGTAAAAAAAAAACTCTTCTCGTTTAGACTGTAGGTTTCAAGATAGCTAGAGATATAAGCATAATAATAATAATAATGCAACATATATTTGTACTTCGACTTCCGTAATTGTATATTCCTTCAAAAATAAAAGAGATGGTTTCAATATATCAGACAAAAAGCATATGTTGGGTTAGTAGGGGAGATGATTCTCCAAAATCATCTATCTATTCGGATATTTACTTGATAAATTAGGTCAATTTTGAATTAGATCAAATTATTAAAAATGAAACTAAAGCTAAGTCGATTATATTTATGCAATTCAAAATTGGTAAAATTTATTACCAATCGATTTAAGTCAGCTGAATTCTAAACAATTAAGAACGTCAAAGTATGCGAATTGGTCGCCTATATTTTAAGTCCAAAAGGGAGGCTACACGCCATCCTGTTATCTATGAACAGATAATTTACACGACTAATATGACACAACTTGGATTCATTTTCCAATATTTTATCTGTATACGAAAACTAATGCACCGCCAAACCGTGAGCCAAGCCGACACTTGCATATAATGTTCGTTTTTTTTAGGATATGGTTTTATGGTTATGGTCCTAACGTCGATTTTCAAACCTTTTGCTTCAAGTAATGCAACTTCTGCTAGCTTTGGATATTCAAAGGTAGTAGTTAGTGTATAGTATGGGCTTGAAAAGACAGAATATTGGGGTCCCGTTGAATTTCTTATTTTTGGTGGACCTGTATTGAATTTATTATAATTGTTCGCATATTCGGACACCTTAGTTGTGTGGATCCAATTCGACCGGTATATCCATGCCACTACGCAATCTTGGGAATGAATCATTATACGTCTTAAGATTACACAAGCCGAAGGAACCGGAGTTAAACCATAAAAATAAAGAAGGAACAACTCATAATTATCTATAATCCAATATACAACAAGCCAAACTCAACATTGAGTCGCTAACTGTGGTCCCATACAGACCACAGCTTCACCTTCTTGCGTGATGGTGGTAACCAAGGTAGCCGTGATCTTGTTCTTGCCAGGCAACAACGGGAACACGCCAGAGATTCCACTCGCCTTCTTGCAAGAGAGGATCATGTAGCCGACGAAGAAGAAGCACAAACACACAACCAGGATGGCGATGACAGCGTACGCACAGCTCATGTGTGTTTATTTCCGAAATGGTCCGCTATTCGGATACTTGTTACGCTAAATAGTCGAAACGCGAGTCAGGATATAACATTTTATCAGCGATTTAGGGAGCTTGTAGCTGATCGATAATACAGAAAACCAGCCCATTATGTTCCATTCTACAGAGAGAGAAAAAAATAGATCCATACAATGATACACTTGATATACACGTGTAAGTATCATTTTGGGCGATCACGGAAATAGTCACCAGACAATTACAGGAAGTACGATTAAAAAGGGGAAGAAGTAGGAACCTACTAATCTGTCCTAGCAGTAGCCGATATACAAACACTCTCACACATCCAAGTTGCAGTTAGAATGCAGAAACAATCTAAAATGTACTTCGATGACAAGTTTTTATTTACTTGTCCTTATGAAATGAAGGAGATACCAAGTCAATCGGCCTCAAATAACGTAAGCCACAACGAACCTACAAGAGTGTCTTTACGCTTCCACATGGGAGACTTTCGCCCACTCGGTTTAAAATTGAGCAGTCCAAACATGTCTCTCAAAGCTTCCTGCTGCTCTTCGAAACCAATCAGCTTAGCAACAAGAGCAGCACTTTCTGCAATATGGTCCATGTCTGTTTTAGACCATATGAGATGTGCCAGCTGCAATCTTCTCTGGTTTCCGTTGAGCGCGATGTCCCATTTCAAGAAAAGATTCTCCCTTTCCTCTGTCGTGAATCGCTTCGACATTTGCCGGCTGAGCATCTGCCTCTCTTTGTCCAAATCTCTCTTGCTGCTTGCAAAGTACAAGTGTTTAATAGATATGTGATTACAATTAAAAATGGTTATTATGTCTACAGATGTTTGTTTATACCTTGAAGCAGGTGTATAGGCATGCCCATCTACCATAGTTTTGAGACCCCGGGAAAATGCGTCCTTGAGGTATACCAATCTCCTGTGTTCCACCTCCATGTAAAAAGAATCCGATGAATCGCCTTCAAACAGCTGGAAGAAGTAGCTCCTGTGGACCAGTGAGATATTGCAGTATTGCCAGAGCTCAATTATCTCCTTCTGGAGCCTCTTGGATTCTGAAGGCCATTGAGGAACGATTGCTGCATCGTCTTGAATAGGATCCAATCCAACATCTTTGACACTCCTCGGAGTTGTGTCCTTCATTTTTTCTCCTTGTAACTGCAAAGTAGTTCCAAGACAAAACGAATCAAATGCATGAAAAAGAATCTAGCATTGGTTCAGAGTTTTTAGATCCAAAAATGCCACTGAAGAGTGGGTGGTGCGTTTATCATTAATCACTTACCAAATGGTCAGGCGTGCATATGGATCCTTCATCTGGCTCACTGACATTGTTAACATGGATGTCAGGTTTATCTCCAGAACTCTTGACTTCAATGTCCTTAGTCACATCATCCACCAGAATCCAAGAATTTTTTGGCAGGCTTTCAGAATCAACACCATAATCCAACACAGATTCTTTTACCTGACAACCTACTCCCATCTTGGAAAAAGTGTTATCCCACTTAAAAGGTGCTGTGTTGTTATTACTTTCTAGCTTGTCAAACGAAGAGCAACTTCTACTCCTGTTTATCTTGATGCTTCTTGAGCTCAAAGAGTCTTCATCCAGAAGATATGGAAATGGTTTTCTAAAATAAGGCAGAATAAGATCAGAAGGCGAGTTTCCAAAATGTTTCTCTTCCTTTGATTCGGCCGGCGCTGATTCAGGATGGGGGCTCCAATCATTTTCAGCATTTGTCAATCCCGAGGAACCGGTGTTTATGTTAGGTGATGGAGTGTTCAAGTCTGTATATCTAAATGGAGTAGCATCCAACATCTCGCTGTATGCATATGTATCCACAGAGGAATCCAACTTGAGAGTCGGATATCTATCTGGAGTAGCCTCCAGCTCCTCAGTGTATGTAGATCTATTTGCAGCAGACACTAACGAGTTCGGACCTGGATATTCATCCAGATTAGACTCTAATGGAGATGAATTTGCATAACTCTTGGTGCTCGACTCTTCCACCTCGATACACTGAACTTCCTTGCAAAACTGATTGAAACCATCACCAGTCCCTTCTTCAGCCTCCTTGGGCAGATTGTCGTTGCCGAGAAAATGAACAGATCCAGTTGTAGTTTGCGAGGCTGTTGTAAGATGTGGGGAGGGACTTATTTGGTCGAATTTCTCAACAAAATCTTCCAGTGAGACAAAGTTCTCTTCGGAACTCGTGCTGGTGCGACCATCTGAACATTGAGATGCATCAAGTGACCTGACACCAATGTGAAGGGAGTGACAATCTTCGGAGATAGCCGAATACGAGTTTTCAGATCTCCATGAACTTCGCACTCGCAACTTAGGATATTGACCTGGATCTTCCTGCAACTTAGGATATTGATCTGGATCTTCCTGCACGATGACAGAAGAGGATCAAACCCACAAAGGGGCTCGCAAGCTGATTTTTTTTTTGTGTGAATATAATCTGGCCAATTGGGCCTAAATTTCAGGGTTTTATACGGTTTCAGGCTTTGTTTCCCTCCCAAACAAGGTTTTTCCTTTTCACAAAAAGTGGGGTTTGAACCACCGACCTCTTGGAAAAAAAAGTAGGATCCGTTGTCATCCTACCCACCAAGCATTGGTGCTCGCCAGCTGATTTCACTTTGGTTTAGCTAAATTATCTATATCATGAACAAAAACAGAGTAAATAAAACAAGTATGTTGGAAGGCATACCCATGAATTCAATGGTTTGTTGTTTTCAGCTGCTTGCAGCAGATTCTCAACCAGAGACTTCGCTTCATCCCGTTGTCGAGTCAGCTCTGCCACCTCTTTCATTAGCTGCAATAAGTAGAAGGCCATATATTAAACCAAGTAACTCTTAATCTGCACAAGGAGCTCAGGTCTCAGTGACGATTCTTAGTTTTGCACTGGTACAAATATAATTGCTCAAATATCACCTTTTCGATCTGAAGGTCTTTCTCTTTTATCAGTTTCATGGAATCTGGAGTGACAGAGCTTAGACCTGCATTCTTCAACTCACTTTCCATTCTGCATAGCTCCTTCTGTAGTTGCTTTACTAAGGCTTTATCAGACACAACAACGTTAACTTGTGCATTTGTTGTCACTTCTTTTGCACAACTTGCAAACAGGAGGGTGTTCCTCGATTGCTCTACATGTATCCTTGCGGGACTCATGGTACAGATGATCGCAGTCCTAGCATTCCCACCTAATGACGACTGCAGTATTCTGGTCAGTTTCGAGTCCCTGAAAGGTACATGACCGCTCTTTCCTTTGCTGCACGTAATCCATGTTTCAGAAAAAAGTTGTCGGAGATTAATTAACTATTAGACTAGAGCTTCCACTGTGACAAACAAAATGGAATGGAAGAGCAATCATCGAATTGATAGCATCCATTGAAAAAGGATAGTACTACAAAATAAGATGATGGTGGCTATGATAATGAAACAACTTAATTCAGGCTTTCGAAATTTGGCTGAGTATACGAGACAATTTCAGATTATTTGACTCCTTTGGTAGCATGCCATAAAATAATTGCAGAAAGTTGGCATCTGAAAACACCAACAGTAGGAGGCAACCTTAGCTTACGAATGACAGTTCCTAGAGTTAACAAACTGCGGTTTATATGGCAACCCTCTTTCAACCTCATCCCGGCTGATAATGACTGTGAAGCACGCTCGCTTCCCGCTAGATCAACAAAGTTCTGCAGAGAGAATGTCGCTCAGTTCAGAGTTTGTCACTGGAACCATTATGTACAGAAAAGAGATAAATTGACAAGGTCCGTGATTATACCACAGAGGAAGCAAGGATGCTCGATTTGTCATTGCCGAAAAACTCACGGGCAGAACTCTCTATTGTCTGTAAGGTGCCAACACGAATTAAGTTGAAGTAACAGACGAGATGTTAAACTCTAAATTCCTGACATTTAGGAGCATGAACAGGTGAATTTGTGAACTGAAGAACACGAGTGCCAAGGCTGGGATCATCTTAATGCAACAAAATAATAACTTAAGACAAGGGACACTGATATTCCGTACCAGCCTGAGAATCTGATGAGATCTGGAGCTGGCTTCATTCAAGTTGGTTTCACCTATTTGTCGTTGAGCTGGAAAAAAAAGGCAAGGACATTGTTTGAGTACTTGGAGTCCATTTTCAGGAACGAGTACACACATTTTTCCTTTTGAAAGACACCGGCAAGAAATTCACAACACTCCACACCTTCACAGATAGAAAGAAGTTCCTTCAGATGATTATGGTCTACTATAGTTTCTTCTGTAAGTTTCTCGACCACAGTCCCTCTCTGCGATACAAATGCAACTATTAATTCAGCAAGAAACTTATATATAAATAATTCATCCAGCAAGAAGGGGGACAAGCTTATTTAACTGCATGCCAATAAAAATTACCTCAGGGTCATCTAGGAGTCGAAGAGGAGTAGTGTCTATACTCAGAAGGTCTCTCACAGATTCATTATAAATCTCCATTGCAGAGAACTTCAACACAAACTCTCTATCTTTGTGCTACATGAAAGAACACAAAGTTGGACAATGGAAAATATATGGCAATGTAGTCAAGCGAGTGAACATGAGAATGACAAGCAATTGTGTAGGTGGCTTTTGTTACCCTTTCTATGTAGTCATATATATCGGCCACAGCATACTCCGTAATTCCCGTCATGGTGTATGTTTTACCACTGCTCGTTTGTCCATATGCAAACACACTAGCTGAAAGACTTTCATGGTTAGAGATGAAAGTATGAAGTGAAGCTAAGAATGAATTTTTTTTTTCTCAATTTAAAACTACTGACCGTAAAATCAACTTTTGTTACTCACAATTTATGCCTCTGACAACAGAAATAGCAACTTCCTTCGCTCCATCTTCATATACCTGTCTTGTAGAACAATCAGGCCCGAATACTCGGTCTGAAACCAGCATATGTCGGGCCAAAGCAAGAACAAAAATATTGATCAGCAAGAAAATTCGAGTTGTTATATTCATATTTCCATCAGCAATCACCTCTGAACAAAAGAGTCAAACAGCAAATGCAAGAACTTCTTTCATGCATTAGACCATGAGAAATTTGCCTAAAACTTACAGAAGAACAATGCAATTCAATTACAACGTAATGAAAAACAAGCGAAGTACTTTGTTCGCTTGGGCCACCATGCAGCTAGAATGAACAATCAATTCCATTCCGAAACAAAACAGGGAATAATCTCATTCAACCAAAAACAAGACAACAGCAACCATTTGCAGCATCATAAAACCAAAATCCAGGATAGGACGCACAAGAGAAACAAATTCAGACACCAAAATAGCCAAATGTTTTACCGAATGAGTAGGTAGATGGGTACATAGACCGCTCGGAAACCGAGAGGCTATTCCTGTAAAGAATGGTAGTGTCATTGATACACTCCCAATCCGAAACATCCGACCTTGCAATTTCCTTGCCATTCATAGGCCTTAACCGGACCGAAACAAATATCCTCTCCTCCCCATTGCTCGGCCCCCGCATTGCCTCCTCATCAGGTGCACCCATTCTCCCTACGAGTTCACGCGAAAGTCAAAAGGTAGACAAATCAAAGTCAATGCTCGCATTTGCTCTCAACCACAGCTTCCGAAGACGACTGACTCTTCATCAGTTAAATGAGCCAAGACAAGATTTTCTCAACGAAGGGAAGCCAGGAAGACGAAAGGGCCACACCAATGTAAGCAACCCACGTGGCCCTTTAACATCACCAAGCAAACAAAAACTAATCATGGGGCTCTCTCTACTCAGTCCTCACTCCTAAATTCACCGACACTTTTTTTTATTCAGCTTATTTTGTCCGAAAGACCAAATAAGCGCGAAAAATGCCAGATCATACAGTACCAGTCAACCAAACAGTGCCTTATCGAAAGAGGTGGGTCCCATTAACAGTCTGTCAACTGACTTCTTCCCCTCATTTTGACTGGACTAATTAATAAATCAGAAAACGTAGTTAAGAAAATTAAAAATAGCACAAACCTCGGTAATTAGGGAGAGGTTTAATTTTCAAGAATGTCTGGGAGCTTGAAGAATATTCTCTTCCCCCGCTAACCCCATGTGCACCTCCAACTTCTCCTCTTTTTATTTATTTTCCCGTCTCAGATCTCGTGCCTCATGCCAAACGGCGCCGTTTAGCTGAGATTTGTCCTGCACAAAGAAAAAAAAAAGCGAAAAAAAGTCATAATAGAACCCTAATTAGGTAATTAACATCTAAAATCTTGATAAGACATAATGCGATAAGGTACCGGGAAAGGAAATAACAATGTGGAAGAAAAAAAAAATTAGAAAAAATAAGGGAGGAACGTGGAATGTGACCTCGGGGAGATGATCCCTGAGATCCTTTGGCAAGGAAATCAGAGATCGGAGAGGAAAGGAAACCAAAGGTGATCGGTTTCTTTCTTTTCCTTTCTCTTTTTTATTTTTTTTTACGTGGATAAATTTATTAATGCAGGTCGGGGTTGGGCGTTTCTTTTTTTTTTTTAATTGGTTTGGGCGTTTCCGGGAAGAATAAAAAAAAAAGAAAAAGGTAGTGGGGAAATTATCAAATTAATGGATCTGGGAATTATTTTTAATCTTCCAGGTTGGTTATATAACAATATTGTCTGTTATTATGAACTGGAGAAACTGCAGTTGGTTGTGATCTAAACCTAAACCGAAGGGGGCCTGCGTCGTTTTAATCTCACAGTTGAGATCTATTAATGGTGCAACATATAATATACTATAGTGCAATTTATAACAACATATAATGATAATTCAGCGATATCGAATAGTACAACATGTTTTAAATATAAGTTTTTAAAATTATCCTAATTAATCTACTTTATTGTAAGTTTGTTTTCACGCACGTAGTTTATTTCACATTGTACGTTAGCATCAGTGGCACTGAGTCAATATCATCATCCTTTTTTTTTAAAATCACGATCGGTTAAAAAAAAGAGACAATTCGAAATGTTCTAATATTAGTATGATTGGTTTGGATGTTTGAAAAATGGAGGCATCGTTATGTCACTATCATGATGTTTTACTTTTACCTAATTACTATACTATGCTTGATTATGAAGCAGATAAGCGTCATTATGGGAACTGACAGATAGTAAATGTTCCTTTTCTGTTGGGTTTAGTGGATGTTTGCTTTGGTTGGTCGCAAAGGACATTTAGGTTGTTCCTCACTATTAGAAGAGGATGTGCGATTAATATATACAAACAAATTAAAGAATTTTTCTCTTAAACTTTAATCTAGCAGTTAATAAACAGTTAATCAATATTATCTTCTTTCTCTCTCCCATTCTTACATGGGTGTCAAGGCAAATAGGAGTAAAACTAGCGAGATTCCACATTCTCGGAACTGCAGATGTTTTAGTTTTTTATAGTCTAATATTTCCGACAAAATGGAATTATAGTTTCTTTGAACCAAGGAGGAAGGATTTCTTTGACTTATCAAAAAAGATAACTATTTCATAGAACGTTCAATCCAATCACACAAAAAAATATCTACTTATCTTACTAAATGTGTCTTTTTCACTCAAGGACATACTCCTCCAAGCACCATAAACTGAATTTGGAATTTTGGACGCAGAATAAAATTGAAACGACGGGGGAAATTTAATTACTTCAAGCAGATGGATTACACAAATTAAAAAATTATGTATGTGTTGTGTTGGTTTAAGTAATAAGAGACTTAAATTTACTTAAATTATTTTTTATGTTAAAGTTGACAAATACAAAATATGTTACAAAAATAAGTATCTAAATATCATAATTTTTTAAAAAAATAACACAAGTTACTAGTTGCTAAGCTTGACTTTTCCTTGTAAATTGAACTTGGATTATAGATGGTTGGGTTTAATTAATTTGTTTCCCACTTCCGACAAAGAAAAGCTGCAAGAGGAGGGACGAGTAGGGAGTGGGGACTGCTTTTGACTTTAAAAAATAGTAGTCATTTAACATCCCCATGTGCCCGATATAGCCTTTGCTGCCTCTGCTTAGATTGACCCAACCACTACATGTGTCTCCATAAAGACAAAAACGGCACAAAGCTACTTTTGCCCAACAAAAGCATAGATCATTAGTCATTACTCTCTATTTAAAAAAGAAATTAACCAGTAAACTATACATCGAAAATCTTTCAACGAGATATATGCAATGCAAAATTTTCCATTCATGTTATTCTCTTTCGAGTTCCGAAGTGGAGGGAACATGCTATGATGTTACGGAAAGGAAAAAGAAAGAAGATGGGAGTGGATCGGAGGGTGCGAGGTTGACTGGAGGATGTCCTTTGACTTTAGGGAATATTTAATTGCGCCGATTAAGGATCTGGTAATTAACTAAACGAGCGAGTTAATTAACAATCTTATGTATTAATAGTCTTTTGTCCCACAACTCCTTAATGCAACCGAACATGCTTTGATGCCCCCGAAAGGGAAAAAGAGAGGGATACTTCAATTGCATGCATGCATATGAAAAGCAATCATTATGAATTTATTTATTTATTTATTTGTACTCTCATTGCACATGGAATTATCCTGGAGGATGGATTTTGTGGTAGAGGAATATGTGGCCACCAAACCGTCTCCTTCAACTAAAATTATTTCCCGACGGTTCCACTGTTCCTTAAAATATCCGTGGTTCGATATTTGTCGAGAAACTATGATTGATGGTATTTTTTTTTTGTAAATAATTTTATTAAAAAAAAAAGAGAAAACCTCCATATTTACAGTCCAAAAGCCCCCACAGCAAAATTGCAGCTAAGTCCCAAAAGGCCAATTTTTGGTCCAGCATGGAAATATATTGTATTATGGAGCTGTGGCACCCATCTCAGCTAATTTTTGTTCCAGCATGAAAGAAGTCCCAATAAAAAAATCTGAATTGACAATTAATATTTATTATAATCAGTCTTCCAATTTAGTTTATTGAAGTGCTAATGGTCCCCTACCAACTAATTGATAGTCCAACTAACATGAAGCCGGTCGAGGATCTGCCTCTAAATTAGGTTGTCATCTCAATGTCCATGATTTGATTAATTATGACCGGTGCAACAATAACCTTCAATTTAGCTGGGCCCTCTGGAATTATTAAATTGGTGTCGTTAATATAGGCATGAGTTTGCAACTATAAAGAGTCAATTTAAGCCCTAAAATCGACCCTAATCAGATATAAACGTTCCCCCTCTTTCGTAATCATAAATCGTGATGAGTGCATTTCACTATATAATCTACGGTCAATTATTGTATCAGATGATCTGCTAACACTAATTAGGTGTGGAAACAAGATGTAACTATCTTAAAACGTTGGGCAAAGTGACCATTGCTAAAATTTAATTTTTTTAATTTCAAGATAACCCTTATCTAATTAGCACTTTGCTGCACAGATATGAGTTTATCTTATCTTTTCATCATTTTAAATAGACGATTAGTGCTTAGTTGCACGTCTCGTGCATGAGTTTTGCGCTTTCGGACATTTTCGGTTTTACTATTTTTGGAGCAATAAAATTTTGCTTACCAACAAAATTTCATTCTGATAACATATGAAAATTTTCTTATAACGCTAAGATTCTTAGAAAATTTTAATCGGTGAAATACTGTTAGAAAGAAATAGCCTAGCCTTAGCACGAATGATAGAAAAGATGAGGGCTTCATGGCAATTTATTGACCCACTTTAAAAAATGTAGCCTCAGGGTCTGCATTCTGCACAGCACAATTGGGCCGAGGATGCCAGTTTGACTCGAGCTCCACTGAAAGCCCGCAGAAGCTTTGACTTAAAAAAAAAAAACTTGTATCATAATATTCACGGAACCAACTCACAAAGTTTTAAATCAAAATTTTGAATTAAACTTGTCGGTTGAATGAATATTCGGTGGTTGCAAAAAGCCATGGGCGAAACTACCACCAACGTAGACCTGTCTGTGCGAGGAAGCCTCGACGAAACTTCTCACTGCCTTTTGTAGGGAAGCAACACGTAGTACATGGATTGGTTTTGTTTCTCCTAATTAGAAGGCCTCGGCGCATTAGTCCGCTTGCTTCAAATGAAGGACAATGCTTAATTATAAGTTAATCAACCGATTTATGACTTGACCTAGTTAGTCCAATGTTATTGTCTCATAGAAATATACTGTCATTGTGGCAATTACAGTTACGTTTACGTAAATGTATTTATCTATCTTTTAAAAATATCACATAACTCGAATTTAGATTAATCAAATGAACATAATTTTGAATCAAAGTTAAATACTCCGTCTGAAGCGGATAAATAAAACAAGCTGACAACATTTAGAATTTGCCAGGAAAGTTCCCGGGCCTTGTCCAGGACAACATTTACCAGGAACCATACATATTTCTGGAGTATTTTATAACAAGGATACTGGAGGAATTTTTAGACACAATTTCTGGACACTTCAGGTTTGGTCCTTGTGGGAGGAAATTCTTTGGAGATGCAACGGAGGAGTGCGGTTATGGAGATCGAGGAAGTTGGCGGCGGCGAGGGAGGGCTTCCGATTCTGTCGTTGAACCACGTGTCGTTGATGTGCAGGTCGGTTTGGGCATCCCTGAGGTTCTATGAGGAGGTTTTGGGCTTTGTACTCGTCAAGCGCCCTTCTTCTTTCGATTTCAATGGCGCCTGGTAATTGCGCTCTCTCTCTCTCTCTCTCTAGTCTCTACTCGCTTTATTTGGATTGATTAGTCAATTTGTTTTTGTTTGGACTAAAATTTAAATTATTCAAAGTCTACTTATCTCATCCACCTTATATCCTAATAATATTGCAAAGTTTTTAAATATTATTCGTAATTGCACCCTCAAGTCATCAATTCTGGAAATGGCTACAATAATATAGTATTATTTTAGGTCAAATTAATATTGTATATAATTTTTCCCAAATATCTAGTGCTTAGAATATGGTATGTATGTCACGCTCAAATTCTCTTTTCTAGGAGTATTTTTTCAAGTAATAAATTGCACAGTGGATTGATATTACATTTTGTATTATCGGAACATGTCTCCTCCCACTCTTTCTC
The DNA here is from genome assembly GCA_012979155.1 of Hypericum perforatum. Lineage (NCBI taxonomy): Eukaryota > Viridiplantae > Streptophyta > Magnoliopsida > Malpighiales > Hypericaceae > Hypericum > Hypericum perforatum. The sequence goes on from SOPF01028231.1 coordinate 19,385, forward strand.
ACTTTAGCTAGGCCTCTCGGTGAGTGTTAAACGACTTGCGATTTGTTGCACGAATATTGTTTTTTGAGAATTAGAATTTTATTTAAGCTATAATAATGTAATATATTGATTACGGGTAGAAATTTCTCGTAATGACTTGAAATATGAAATCGATTCAACACATTCTTATTAGTATGAAAATAATATCCTGAAATATGAAATCGATTCAACGAATATTGTATACGTAGGCTTTACAATTATGGAATCGGAATACACTTGATCGAGAACCCATCGGCTGATGAATTCGACTCTCCTCCTCCGGAGCCGCGCCCAATTAATCCCAAGGACAATCATATTTCTTTCCAAGTAAGCAAGAGTCCGAGATTATGACAAAAATATAGATAATTTTTTTTAACAAGCTATCAAAATTAGTTGATTCTTTAAACAGTGGTTGATTCTTGTAATGAACAGTGCACGGATATAGGCGTAGTGAAAAGGAGACTAAACGACATGGGAATAATGCACAAAACAGGAGAGGTGGAAGATGAAGGGGTGATAGTGGATCAAGTGTTCTTCCATGACCCAGATGGCTACATGATTGAGATTTGCAACTGTGACAATATCCCAATTCTACCCATCTCCACCACATCCTCCCCTTTCAAGCCCAGAATTGGAAATTTCAACAGATCAGCACCACTTGGTAAGTGTGGGATAATGGAGACTCTGATGATGGAGACCCTTAGCATGGACATGATGAACATCTCATTCTGAGGTCCAAAAATTAAGAACTTTGTTTCAAGGTCTTATATATGTATTATACCGGGGATGATCGTCTCCTGTCATATTGGGTGGTACTAAGTTGTCTGAATTCAGGGTTATTTTGTGTAATAACCCTCAATATGAAGAGCCCATATTATATGGTCTCTCAACTTTTAAAATGTGAATTTTTTTTAAATTCTATGTTCCTGGATGTAAATTTTTACACTAATGTTATACATGTCAGAAATAAAACTATCAATTTCCATTAATTTATTTATATTTTGTGTTGGTGAGAGACAAGTCGGGGACTCATTTGAAATTAACCAAAAATTTGAATTTAGAAAACGTAATTTTTTAAAGTTTCGTTTTCATCAAAGATCTAGATATTTGTAACAAATAATTTTGGTTAAAAAAATTCTTGAAACCAATCATCACATCCGCAATTATTGCCATCCGTCCGCTCCCGGGAAGGAAATATCAAACATAGAATTTCCAATACAACAACAAAAACTTCTTTGTTTTAAAGTTAGCAACAACAAAATATAGAACAAGCCAACGCAATAAGCGACATAAACCTGTAAGGTGGGTGGGTATCCCGACGAGGAGAGGAGGTTATGACATTCGAGATGCTTTTATTGTGTACCTCATGAATGGGTGGATTTCAACTTCCACGACCAAGCTTGTCGAATAAATTATCAATCATAAATTTTTGTGTTGAATTTTAATAAAACGGTTCCATAATAAAATAATTATAGGTATTCAGTTCAAATATCCGAAAAGAGTTTATAAGAACACAAAAAGTGAAACTGAAATATGGATGGTTGGCGGTCCTCACGATTGGAATAAAACTGGTGGGCGAGAATAAACGAGGAGCAACCATCAGCTGGTAGGGCTCACAATCAGTCACCTGTCACCAACTTTGGAAGTTTTTTTCTTTCTTTCTTGTGGCTGTGAATTAGGTGGGAGGAAGAAAGTTGACGAGAAAACACCAACAATGCCCTTATTTTGATTCTCGTGTCATGCAATGGAAGGCATTGCCCGGTCTAGGACGAATTTCGTATTTATTACCTAGGGTAAGAGTATCATAGTCATCACGTATAGTAGACATGAAGTTTAGCTTCTAAAATATTAGAATCAAATATGAACTTGCTAGGCTTTTTTTAAGGCAAATAATTATTTTAATTCCATGTCTTTTTCAAGGGAATGAATGAAGATGTGGCTCCTTAGCATACGTGAAAAATCACGTTTCGATTATGACTCGTTACTAATTAGTAACTTAACTTGTCATTTTTATGCAAAAAATCATGTTTCCGTCACTAATATTTTTGCTCATCGGAACTGCCAAACGTAATACTTAATTGTTGCTCATCGGATAATTACTTGTGGGAGAGGGGGAATGGCATAAAAGATAAAACCATACACGCAAGGACAAAAGCTTGGTAATGATGTTGTACGTAATTAAGTAATTAAGACTAATCAACTACAAATTGAGAGGGACACTTTATCTATGAGGATGGAGATTGTTTTGATATATTCTACTGTCTCACATCAAAATTACATAGCAAAAATTGTTGCTCCAATAATTTGAAATTATGGTTTCTAAAGGAATATCTTTTTAGGGCTACGAGCTCCACTCATATCATACTATGTATGGTGGTGTACGAGCGATGGAGATTGGGTTAAAAAATTGTTCTACTATAACTAAAATATCCTACATTCAATTTGTTTAAAAGTTTAAATATGTTGAATACTAACTAATAAAATTCAATTTTTTATAAGTTAAAACCTGTTAAATATTAGTTTTAAATATTTGAATAAACCAACAAAAAAATTATTATATTTCAACCAACTCTGGTGTTCAATCTCTCGCAATGAACTAGTCTTTTAAACTTTAGTACATTTTAAAATGACATCCAATTGGACTAGTTTGTTCATTGAGTGCATGACACATACACATGATATAAAAAGAAACAACGTCAAATACTATTTAAAAAAATTATTGCCTTAAAAATGTTATATTTGTTAAAATATTAAATTCTGAATTAATTCATTTACTAGGAGAGATTATAAGCAAAACGCATCCTTGTCTTGTCGAAACTCCTCAAATTCCAACACCACCCAGCTTCTCTCTCTCTCTCTCTCTCATCATTAGCCACTTCTCATCAACATCCTTCTGTAGTAGTTCTTGTGTTCATATCATTTTTTTGGTTTATTTCGTTTTCTCCACCAACCAACCAACCCCACGACAGTCCACAACAATCATAAAACTAAGTAATAACGAACCCACCCACCCGCCACCGGCGACGACCCAACAAGCACTCGTCCTTTTATTTTCTCTCTCTCTCTCTCCCTGTCTGCCTGAAGATTGTGGGAGCTAATAAGTGCTTGGTGCGGTTGGCGGAGATGAGAGCGGGAGTGATCGTCATACGACATGCGAACCCTTTGTGACTCCTGCGAGAGCGCCGCCGCCGCCGTCTTCTGCGCCGCCGATGAGGCCGCTCTTTGCCGTGCTTGCGACGACAAGGTCCACCACAACCCAAACACCCCCGTCCCGTGTCTTTCTTCTCGCAGACTGTTCTTGCCCTTTTAGAAATCGGACACATACGGAGTTCTACTACTAGCTTAATTATAGTCTTTTAAGTTTTCCTGTCCACTTGAACCAAGTTTTTATCAGAGAGAATTTAGAATCTCCACGAATAAAATTGTTGGAAATATTAAAATACCCGTATGAAAAACGGAGAGTTGTTGGTTTTGGGTTTATATGAAAGTTATATCCGAATTTTTTTAAGTTGCTATGATTTAGCCAGCGAGGCATATTCCAAGTTTATTTTGGTTCAATATATTGGGAAGTTAATACACCATTTATTATCATATACGTCTTAAAGATGAATTTGTTAATCTAGTGGACGTCAGATTTTAACAAAATAATAGGGAGTTGATTAGGAGGGAAGGTCTAAGACCTCGTATAAAAAACATGCATGATGTTAGTTGGCTAAGTGTACAACATGATTTATTGTCCCTTCATTTCATTGTTGGATTGGATTTCGTGGTAAATGTATTGTCTGTTGGTGGAGATGTAAACACTGGTTTTGGGTTTGGTCAATGAAGGTCCACTTGTGCAACAAACTTGCAAGCCGGCATGTTCGAGTCGGCCTCGCGGATCCCAGCGATGTTCCCCGCTGCGACATATGTGAAAATGCACCTGGTATGGATTGTTTCCTGCTTCCTTTGATTCTTTCTAAGTTGATTATTGTTTTCTTTTATGTGGTTTTGGACAAATTTTGCAGCCTTCTTCTACTGCGAGGTAGACGGGACTTCTCTATGTCTGCAATGTGATATGATTGTGCACGTAGGAGGTAAACGAACACACAAAAGATACCTTCTACTGAGACAGAGGATTGAGGTTCGTCGTTCTCTTTCGACTGACAAATTGCTCGTTTTCTCCTTTCGAGCTTGACGTCTTGCAACGGTTATTCACGTTTTCCGAATCTTCCTTTGCAGTTTCCAGGAGACAAACCGGGGCTCCTGGATGACCCCGTATCAGAGCCCACCGATCCAGGAGATAGAAGAAGAGAACAGATTCAGCCTCCCAGGCTAACATTGGGAAACAACCATCAAAGCCGTGTAGTTCCTGTGGTGGACATTGATGATGATGATGATGGGCCTGGCAGGAGGGAGGTTAAGTTGATTGATCTGAATATGAAGCCTCATCGAACACATGAACAAGCTTCAAACAATCAGGTTAGTGTATTCCACATTTATGCACTTGGGATGGAAAAGGACCATTTATCCATTTTACCTACTCTGCCGGGCAAATACTTTTGCGAAATCGGACTCTGGATACGAAAAATCCACGGAGTCGATAATGCATTCTAATGATAGAGTGAAAAGATTCGAGTCCCTTTATGTTCATACTTAAGGTGTACAAAATTCATTTATTTAGTTTAAGTACTTAAGTAGGAACCAAAATTCCGAAAGGACGGATTTTCCAGTGTTGTTGGTTGAAACTGAAAATATCTTGGAATTACTGCTCGCCAAATCCCTTATTACATTTGCTACTACCATTTACACCCTGCATTTTTATTTTGCTGAGAATCACAGAATTATTCCTGGTTTAGGACCCGATGGACGGATTCGAATGAGGGCGATAAGACTTCTCGGGAGAGCTCGATTCACCAAACTGCTGGGACCGTCGTTACGCACTGCTGCCGCTGCTGCTTGGATGCGGCTGGTATGAGGAGATCAGACGGCAGTCATCTCTGGAGCTAGGACGACATACACCAGTAGTTCCTTTTGTTTTGCAGCTGGGGACTCGAAAGCTAAAAGTTCACCTCCAGTGAAGAACTTGGAATCGGCTAAACCTTGCTCAGCTTGTGCCTCTCATTACCAACTTTTGAGTATTTGAGGGCCTAAGCTTTCTGAGTAATGCCTTCATGGATTGTTTTTGAAGCTTGGGGAGTACATGCTATTGGGCTGTAACATGTCGATTTGACCTCGTAAACAAAGTGGAAGTGTCAGAATCCAACGATAATATGATTTTTGTATGCACATGAAGAAGTTTGTAGCTACTTAATATCCTCGACGTTTCTTTTTCTACACAATGGTAAGTGTTCACTATGACACATTTTGGAAGTCAAATGGTTCGTTTGAAGTTCGGAATAGAAGAAGACGAGAATGACCGGAGATCGATTTTCCAACTCGCAAGGCCCAGAATAGATAAGACGAGATGGGCCGTGTTCCAACCACGATCACCATCCACAAGTGGCAATGAGATACCGATCACAGGTCCAAAACGACAACCTCATTCTTAAACAAAATAAAACAAAAATTGTATGGTCACGAAATTTAGAGCTTATAAGACGAATAAAAATCAGTCTGTGTGGTCATGAAATTTATATGAATCGCGTTGCTATGTTTTTTGTGTGATTCATGTGATAATGATATGTTATTTTTGTGTATTTTTTTGCAATAATAACATTTTTTATGCGATATCGATTTGTTTATATTTTTCTCAGCACCAACCTCAACCTCACATAAAACAATCTAATTATCATATTTCAAAAATTCTTGCTCTATTCTATTGACCAAATAACAAGTAATTTAAACCAAAAAAAATATAATTAGTGGACCGACAATCGCTTAAACTCAAATCGTAAGGACCTTATACTATTAATTTCAAACTTGAAAATAATGCAACGTTGAATATTTGTGTGCAAAACTTTGACCAAATAAATCTAATTTTATTGGAAAAACATGGAGCACAGTGTTTGTAGAAAAAAAATACATTTCTTATTTTTTTTTTGTTAGCCTAGGAAACAAGCTTGGGAAGACAGAACACAACACGCGCTGTTGTTATCAGACTCTTACCCTATCCAGTGGGTCTTAGGATCCACAGGTCATGGATAGGGTATGGATTTATGTTTGTGGATTTTAATAGGATCTGGGTCTGGATTGGATCGACTTAAACTCAGGCCCAGGCCCTACCCATAGACCCATTTATTAGACCCTACCCATATATCCATTAGTTAGATCCTACTTAGACCCTAGTTAGTTTATTATGAAAATAATTATAATATATATATAAGTTAACTAAAAAAATTCTAACACCTAATTAGACAAACCTGAATATGACTATTTCGCGAAGAGCAAGAAGAAACTCAAGAGTTCATTGAGCAAATCTGAATTAGGTCATTACTTAGAAGAGTTTGTTTTACCTAGAGCGGAGAACTTTGACATATTAAGTTGGTGGCAAAATAATGGACTCAAGTATCCCACATTGCAAATCATTCCTCGAGATGTGCTATGTATTCCTGTGTCTGGTGTTGCCTCGGAGTCTGCTTTTAGCATAGGAGGTAGGGTGGTAAACGCTCATCGTAATCGTTTGTATCTGGAGACTTTGGAAGCTTTAACGTGTTTGCAAAATTGGTTGCATGAGACCATGAAAAAAGATAATTTGATAATGATATATTTTATCAAGTACGTGATTTAAAATAATGTGATTAAGTTTAATATCTTATTTTACTCTACAGATTCAGTAGAATGCGCAAATAGTGTAGAATATGCTTCAGTTATTGATGATATTGATAGTGAAGTTTCAAGTATATATAATACTAATTTTTTTATATAAAAATATCAAATTTAAATAACTAATTAAGTAATTAAATTTTATATTCAGATGCAAAATAAATTGAGAATAATTCAATTATATGAGCAAGAAGATAATCACAAAGACTTATTCAAAAGTCACATGGAAAATTAGCAAGAAATTATTTTATTTTCAAACTTTATATTTAATACTTATAAATTTATTGAAAACTTGTGAACCATATTTATTTAGTTGGTTGAAATGCTACTATTTTATTTAAATTTAGTTTGATATTTTTTTATAATATAAACTTTATTTTTTCTTATTTTTTAGGGAAAATTACCCTCAGGCCCCTCGGGTTTGCGAAAATTTGTGTTTTAGCCCCCTATTTTTTTTTTATTATCATTCAACCCTTGAATCTTATCAAAAGTGTATAATTTAGCCCCTGTCGCCGGAATCCGGTGATTTCTCCGGCGAAATGGCACCTAAGATTACTAAAATACCCTTTTCCTTTAAAAAGTAAAAAAATAAATTGAAACACAATCGTAATTCGTATTGAGCTGAAATTTTTCATGATGCATCCTAAAAATATACATGATTTACGTAAAATATGTCAGAAATTTTTGAGGTACAAAAGTATTTTTTTTATTTTCCAATGTGCCAAAATTTTGTAAAATCATGTAAAATAGAAAATTTGTTTAATTAGGCTGAAACTTGTCCCATGTGTCTTTTAGCATATTTAATGAATTTAGGAATCAAAAAGTCTGGATTCTCATGAGCCAATTTTGAAAAAGTCTACGGATACCAAAAATATAGAGTTTTAATTTATTTTTTTACTAAAGATGGAGTCTTTAGTAAAGGTGTTAAAGGACACATAGAACAAGTTTTAGGTTCTAAATTCACTAAATATGCTTAAGAACACATGGGACAAGTTTCAGCCCAATTAAACAATGTTTCTATTTTATATGATTTTACAATATTTTGGCACGTTGGAAAATAAAAAAATACTTCTGTATCTCCAAAATTTCTGAAATATTTTACGTAAATCATGTATATTTTTAGGATGCGTCATGAAAAATTTCAGTTCAATACGAATTACGATTGTGTTTCAATTTATTTTTTTACTTTTTAAAGGAAAAGGGTATTTTAGTAATCTTAGGTGCCATTTCGCCGGAGAAATCGCCGGATTCCGGCGACAGGAGCTAAATTATACACTTTTGATAAGATTCAAGAGTTGAATGATAATAAAAAAAAATAGGGGGCTAAAACACGAATTTTCGCAAATCTGAGAGGCCTCAGGGTAATTTTCCCTATTTTTTATATGGATCATATTAAAATTTTAAAAAAATATGGTATAAAGTAGCGGGTGTATGGATAGAGAATGGATATTTGATTAGAGCCTAGGATCTGGATTCGGGTCTTTTTAAAAGATATCTATAGGGTTATGAGTAGGGTATGGATCCAACTAAAAAAACTAGGTTATGAATACTATTAATACCCTACCCTACCCTACCCATTGCCATCCCTAGGCAAAACACGAAACAGAGAAAGAGAGAGAAAGAGAGGGGCCGGAGCTATGGGTGGAACGATTTGGAAGCATCGCGCGTGGTGGTTGCTTTTGGTGGTGGCGGTTACAGGGTCGAACGCATTAGCCGCGCCTCGTAATTTTCTGGACAGGTTATCTTCCAAGCCCGGCTATTGGCTGACCACCGACGAGCTCTGGTTCAACCAGACACTCGATCACTTCTCCCCTTTCGTAAGTTTCACTTGTATTTTTTTTTTCAATCTGTTTCCCCAGAAACCTGGGAAAATTGATTTTCTTCATGTTTAAGGTGGGAATTGTTTTTTTCGGCTAGAAATAAAATTCACCAATTGTTTTGACCCAGTTAAATATGCTATTGCAAAAGAAAAGCACCCTTTTGAGTATATTTTTTATTTTCTTTTTTTTTGTGGCAACTTTAATTGAGTACGAGTTTCGTGTTCGCTTGCAATTGCACAATTAAAATTGGTGTTTGGAGTGCAGGAAAGCGGGAAGTTTCAGCAGAGGTACTTCGAGTTTCTGGACAACTTTAGGCTCCCGGACGGGCCCATCTTCCTGAACATTTGTGGCGAATCTGCTTGCAATGGCATCTACAATGACTATCTCAGTGTAAGTCTGAGCTTCAATGCTGACGTGATTTCGTTGTCCCCCCTGAATTGGATTGATGTTTGTTCCCGGTCGAAATGAAGATGAAAGTTGGAGTCTTTTGCTGCTGTTTTATGTAATCCAGGTTTTGGCTAAGAAGTTTGGAGCAGCTATTGTTTCCCTTGAGCACCGTTACTATGGGAAGAGTTCGCCTTTCAAATCATTGGAGACTGAGAATTTGAAATATCTTTCTTCCAAGCAGGCTCTTTATGACTTGGCTGTCTTTCGGGAGTACTATCAGGCAAGTTTTTGTCACTCGAGTGGCTTGTGAACATTCTATTGCAAGAGGATCTGTTAGCAGTGTATCGTTCTTCTAGACAAGAATTCTTTTTCTTTGTGAGAAGAAGTCTGGCTCTTTTGTTTAGTCTGGTTTGCTAATTCTTATTTCTTTATCACCAAAAAAACTACTTGACCTTGTGCAGGCATCATTGAATTTGAAGCTCAATAGAACCAATGTCGAAAATCCGTGGTTTGTTTTTGGTGCGTCATACCCTGGAGCTCTGAGTGCTTGGTTCCGGCTCAAGTTCCCACACTTGACATGTGGAAGTCTTGCTAGCTCTGCAGTTGTTCAGGCTGTTTACAACTATACTGATTTTGATAAGCAGGTAAGAAACTATTACTTCTTTATACATCATACACAACTGAAAATCTTACATTTGCTTGTGTTTGCTTTTTTCTACTGTGTCATCTATTTTTTCATCGTTTGATTCTTCCTTTTTTGATCTTTCCCCCGTCATCGATGATCTACTGGCTGCTCTCTGGAAGCTTACGCTTTTCATTTCCTGCAGATTGGTGAGTCAGCTGGTACTGAATGCAAGGCTGCATTGCAAAAAGCCACTCAATTAGTTGAACAAAGGCTTGCGTCAGATAAGAAAGCAGTGAAGGAACTGTTTGGTGCTTCCGAGGTTATTTCATCTCTTCACTGCATGTTAGGCAGAGTTACCACTACACAATTGATGATTGTTATTTGCTTATCGTGCTGACGTTATACTTAACCTTGCAGCTTCAGATTGATGGGGATTTTCTTTACTTCCTAGCTGATGCTGCAGTCATTGCGGTAGGTTCAGATCTCTGTTTGCATGCTGTATCTCAGATCAGATTCTTGCAGGTAACATTACCTTCTTGCTTTGCAGTTTCAATATGGAAATCCAGACAAAATATGCTCCCCACTTGTTCAAGCAAACAAAGCTGGAAAGGATTTGGTGGTAAGTGTCATTTTCACTTCTTGTCATTATGCTCACCATTCATGTTTCCCTGTTTGTGCGATGATATGGCGATTCTATTACATATTGCAGGAAGCTTATGCTGGATATGTAAAAGAGTACTATCTTGGCAGTTTTGGTGTCAGTGTCGAGACATACAACCAAAAACATTTGAAAAATACTGCTCTTACCGATAATTCGGGCGACCGTCTTTGGTGGTTCCAAGTTTGCACTGAAGTCGCTTATTTCCAAGTGGCACCCAAAAATGACAGTGTTCGGTCATCAAAAGTGGATACAAGGTGTGCTCGTAAACCCACATATCATGTGCATATGACCATGTTTTCCTTGCTATGGACTTCATGTAGAAGCGAAAGGTGCTATATTTATTTGAAAACAAGTCTCTGTTTCCTCGCAGATACCATCTAGACCTTTGCAGCAACATTTTTGGGGAAGGTGTCTATCCTCAGGTTGATGCAACAAATATATACTATGGAGGCACTAAGATTGCAGGTCCATATACAAGTATTCTCTTATGGTTTGCAATTTTTTATGCAGCATAAAAGTGACGATAACATAATAATAATGAGCTGCTGGTTGATAATTTGCTATTCCCATTTGTGTCTTCTATTCGACAACAGTGGAAATGTAAGATGAACCTGACAGACTGTTTAGCTGGTACTTTCTTGTTTGCCAATGAACTATTGCCAGTGGTTGGTTCGATAGTTCTTTCGCGAGAATCCAGGTTAACTCAGGGAGAGTTGTGTGGGGTTAGGAAGGGAGGATTGACTGGCATTGTGCAATCAGTTGGTAGGATTTTCACTTCAGGCAGACAGTAATGTCCAAGGAGTGATTAATGCCGGGGTAGTTGTTTGTGTAGTAAAATACTTGTCCCTTTTTAGGCGCCTTACAAATTGTTGTTGATCTATCTTGCAGCTTCAAAAATTATATTTACCAATGGCTCCCAAGATCCTTGGCGTCATGCATCAAAACAGATATCATCAGATGATTGTAAGTATCCTAAATATACTCAAGATCACACCCATGGCAAAGATTGCAAAAGGGCACGCAGAATTCTCATGCCTCTGTTAACTAGAGAGGCATTTTCTCCAGATGTGAATATGACCATATATTTTCCAGGATTTGGAAGATATCATTTGGGACTAAACAATTGTTACTCACCCCCTTATTGTTGAGTTCAATGTTATCTCGCTAAGCTTCAATGGTTTTTATTTTGATTTTGCTTATTTTATGCTGATTTGAAATGTTCAATCACGACACATCTCCTTTTTTGTGCGTTTGTTGACTAAGAACGAATGTATTTCATGTCCAGTGCCATCCTTCTTGATCACTTGCCATAATTGTGGCCATGGGACTGATATGCGAGGTTGTCCTCAATCTCCTCTAGTCCTCGAAGGTAAGCACTGATGCTCTCAGTTGATATTCCCCACAGGATTTGAGCCTGTTTAACCCCATAATCTTGTATTTTTACCCAGGTGAAGCTGGAAACTGCAGTTCCCCGGATGCAGTTCAGAAAGTAAGGCAGCATATCATCGAATACATCGACTTGTGGCTTTCCGAATGTGAGCCTGGAGTCAGGAGCTCCATTTAAGACTGTACATGCCTTTTCTTTTCCTGAATTACCTGAGACCATACATGCTAGCTAAAGATAACTTGATCTTGTAAATTTGGCGATCTTATGGACCTCAATGGCCGACTTCCTTGTTAAACCTTTAATATTCACTGATATGTATACCTTGTAGAGGTGTACCCATGTGTATTTCAATAAAATTACTTGCACATACCTGTCCTACTCTCTCTCTCTCTCTCTCTCTCTCTCTCTCTCTCTCTCTCTCTCTCTAAAACGGGAGATGCAAGCCAAATTTGTAACTTGGATGGAACTTTCAACCCAAGCTGATACATGCTGATAGAATCTTAGGTAAACAGGCTGACATTTGAATATGACAAGTTGCCAAAAGTAATTTATATGAACAAATCCAGAAGGGGACAAAGGAAAACTAATGGAGGGTAGGTCTTCATTGTTGTGAAACCAATCATGATAACCATCTACTGTTGAAAGAGTCTTAACATAAACCTAGTAAACGTATCCCTTGACGAACATTCCTTTCTTGGCTTCCTCGGATTCTCCCTCTCCGGTGTACTTGCCAAGCTGAGCAAGGGAGTTGGCCTTGGCCCGGATGAGCAGTGCTTCCTGAGCCGCTGCCACATTCTCAGGTAGGCCGCCCCATGTCTTTAGGCAAGTGTTCTGGAGGGCTCTGGCATAGGAGAAGGAAACATGCCACGGGTTGGGGCTTTGGTTCATTGCATTCAAGTTCAAGGTGGCCTCAACTTCTGATTGCCCACCAGACAAGAACTGGCCACAAATAAAAGCAATTCAACTTGGTCAGCATGGAAACCGAAATACAACCTGAAGCTGCTTAAACAAGTGGTTGTGGTTCGGTTTTCTTACCATAATCCCAGGAACAGCTGGGGGGATTCTCCTGCTGAGGAGCTTGAGAGTGTAGTCAGCAACCTGCTCAGGAGTGGCCCTTTCCTTGCACTCGGCGCCGGGAGTGACCATGCTAGGCTTGAGGAGGATTCCTTCAAACATGACATTGTTCTCTGCGAGGTAGAAGAACACCTCGGCCCAGACCTTCTGCGCTACTTCGAAGGTCCTGTCGATTCCATGCTCACCATCCAGCAAAATCTCAGGCTCAACAATCGGGACCAATCCATTGTCCTGTAACAACATTAGTGGCAAGCTTAGTAGATGGACTTTAAAGTTTGGGCCGAAAGATCGGTGATGCTTATGTCAGTATTGACAGTAGGGACCTGAGAAATGGCAGCATAGCGAGCGAGGCCCCAGGCTGCTTCCTTCACAGCAAGTGCAGATGGGCCGTTGGGGATGCTAACCACGGTACGCCTGTTGAAGTCGATACTTTTGATTAGATTCACTTCACATTTCCATTCTATACCTCAAGTCTAAGCTTATTTGTTGGATAAAGCTCTGGAGGACAATGTATGCGCCAGTTCAGAAATGTAATGTCGTACTGGCCTCTCAAATCTAGATGATTATGTACTAGTGTTACCAAGCATAACTCGAGGTTCTCTTCTCTTTATCAAGTCAATGAGAAGAACCATGTGGAGAATTGTATCGGGAACTCGAAATAAGAGACACGGGCCCTTACCATTTGGCGAAACGAGCACCTTGCTCATAGTAGGCAGCTGAACGGGAGGCAAGACCATCAAGACCTTGGCACCAGGACTCGTCATTGGAGCCAGCCAACGGAACCAGACCCTGCACACACCTCTCATTGGTTACCATTTGTTTCGACCTTTTATCTAACGAAAATATGCTCAACAAGCAGCAACATGAACTTTACCTTGTCAACCTTAATACCAGGGACAATGTTTTGCTCGACAAGCACATCGACCATCTTCTTGCCATCCACGGTCGACTGGTAGAGTGTCTCCTCGAAGAGAATGGCACCAGAGACATACTGGCCTAGTCCAGGAACAGAAACAAGCAGTGTCCTGTAAGCCTGGCGGTTCGCTTCAGTGTTCTCCAGTCCAATCGACGCCAGGCGCTTCCCGCAGGTTGCATTAGACTCGTCCATGGCAAGGATCCCACGTCCAGGAGATGCAATAGTTTTCTGTAGCACACATTTCAGCAGCTCAGATTGCTAGCTAACCTTATCCACGTTGTGGTACCGAAGACGAGCTCTACAAGTGCAACATATACATACCGCAGTCTTGACGAGCTCATCGGCATAGCTAGCCCGGACGATGAAGCGGGACGGTGCAACCGACCTGTATGATACAGATGACTGGCGGAGGGGCTGGCTCTTTACCCATTCTGACTTGTTAAGGACCAGAGAGGTCTTAAGGAGAGAAGCAGAGGCCATATTATAGAACTTGGAGTGTACTCTTCTTGCTCTTCTTCCTTGCCTCAAGCTTGTAACCTCTTTTAGCTTTGTGAGCTATCTATAAGGGCAAACGAATTGTTCTGATTAATGGTATTTATAGGTGCACATCCCCATTGGCGATATCCCAGATGAGGCTGTAATGCAATGGCCAATCGGCGGGCGCCAGGTCAGACCAATAATTGTTTACTTGGCTTGACGCTCTACGTGGCTGATATGATACGTGGTCGTTCTTGTGGAAGTAATCAGAAGGAATTGGAGTTGGAGGTCAGGGCTTTGCGATATTGCAAATTGGAGAATCATTGGGGTCTACTAGTTTGAAGGGAAGCTGGGATCTTTTTTTGTCTGATTGGCAATTTGTCATTTGTCAGGTTAATAGCAACTAGCAAATGTAGTTTTCTGTTGCCATGGAAGAAAGACCAAAAGTGGACAGCTGAAGACAGGGTTCGGTGCAACTTTTTCCGATTAATTATGGTTACAAATTAAATTGAGGTCGTCCCATCCCATCAATGCAAAACCAAAAAGATCTTACAAGTCACATTACTAACCAGTTGGGTGACCAAAGCTTGTGGTGGTAGATTGTAGAGAGCAAATCAGCCAATCAGACATGGAACTGCCTTTATCAAGAGGGCCCAACACAAGTTCATAGAGATATTTTGAAAAAAAAGGCTGGTAGAAAACTGGCGGGAGCTGGACTAGAAGCACTAAAGCAGGTCATCCTTGACTCTGAAACTGCTGAGGCTGTCTTGGAGCTTCAAATAAACGACAGGACCGATGATAAATGCACCCAGACGCAGCAACACACAGGAACCCAAGTAGAGAATGTCGACCCGAGACGTAAACCAGAAAATAATAAAGGACAAAGATAGCTATGAAGAAAGAAAGAAAGAAAGGGAGGGTAAAATCTTCTACTTTACTTGAAGTGAATCCATTTGGTATGTCCTAAACCTACACCTCTTCGGAGGTAAATTCTTACCTGCCAGTTGCTAGATATATGAAAGTGATATTCAGAAACAAGATACATCTTTAGACCAAAGAAGAGAGAGTACTTGAGTTCTCTTTCACTATAAGGCACAAAAAGCAACATTGTGTGTCATGAGCCAGCCAACCACTACTGTAGATAGGCCGATGCAACCCAGAGTAGCGCATAGGTTATCAAAGAGGATGTCACTTCAAAGCTCCTCAATCCTCTAATGAATGGCACAGGTGGCATTACAGCTACCATCAGGGCAGTCGCCACAAACCACGCGAATCCAAAAGCACCAATCCTGCACCATAAGACCAAAAGCCATTGCTTAGCATTTTCACTAGTGTCAAAATTGAGACAAAAATTAAGCCATTGCTTATAAACCAACCCAGCGCACTCGCAATTAGTGATTTAATAATCTCAACATGCCCCCCTCAAACGAAATCCATTGGGCTGAAGTTTGCACGGGCTTTCCATTTTGCCTACGTGCCCTGACATGGGGGTGGAAATGGACCACTGACCTCACAGGAGTTCATACTTATAAATCATTCCACCACGCTCACAACTAGCGATGTGATAATCCCAACACATTTCTTATACATTCCGAGGCAAAATAACACAGAGGGAGAGACCGTTCACTTACGAGTAAAGCACAGCCTTGAATTTGCTTTTCACTCGTTCGTGTATGAAGTAAATGGTCGCTATAAAGGATGTCAGCACTTGAAGAGTCGGGCCATCTTCAGTTGGAAAGAACACAGAGAGAGCTCCGAGCACCAGAAAAGTGATCGCCGTTTTAAGAAAGACCTTCAGGGACGGAGTTCGAAACCTGCCCTTGACACCCTGCACAAAGCCAGACTGCTTTATTTCCCTTACCTTTCTGCTGATATCAACCTTAGGGTTTGTCTTTTCGTAGAACTTCTCCATTATAATCCTGTCATATGCTGATTCAATCGCATCGACACTCGGTTTGTGTCCAGCGTATTGCTGAACGAGGAAGTTCCTAGCAGCCTGGATCTCGTCATCACCAGCCTCCCTGCTTATACTGAGCCGTTGGTAGGGGTCCCTCACGTGAATTTTAGGGAAAATAACTGAACTTGAACCAGAACGCGAAGGGAAAACAAATAAGAAGAGAATGAGCTAATATCACAGTTAACCAATACAATAAGACTGTAATATCAATAGCAAGTGTCCTTGCACTATCTTAACGACACTGACAAGGTCGTACGGGATAATTTCGTCGTTCTTCTAACCTAAATGTCAGGTAATTGCACTTGATGTTCGGTTCTGCTTACGCTAAGAACGAATGCCAGCACGAGGAGCATGTTCGATACAGAATAACCCCTACGACCTAACATCTAACAAGTCAAGATGGCAATTAATTCACTCACCTGGCTGATCATTCGTCATGTCACCACCGTACGAAGCGACCATAGCGCGACTTCTCCTCGGAACGCACAGCTTCGCGTATCCCGCCAGGTAACTCCTGCAAACGAGAATCCAAGAAGGAAACCGTCATAAACACGAACGAATCAATTGGTAAATTGACAGGCTCGTACCTTCGCAGATGGAGAAACGTGACCTGGCGGCCCAATTTGCCGGCTCTTGGAGAGGGCGAGACTAGTAGACTAGTACAAGGCAAACCTCGCCCGCGCCCCGCCGGCGCCCACTGCGAGGGAATTCCTCCGGCAACGCTCATCGTTACTCGATGTATTTCACAAAGTGGCGCGAGGGGCAAAATGGGGAATTCGAACAGAAAGCCTCGGTGGTGGTGGATTCTGGGTTTTCTGATTTTGGGGCGGGGGAT
>SOPF01028231.1:37812-153923 GCA_012979155.1 Hypericum perforatum
TATTTGTAAGTTAGTTATCCACTATCATTCGCGCTAAATTATTTGTATGTTAGTTATCGATTATCATTCGCGCTATTTATTTGTATGGTAATTACCAGCTATTATATACGTGCTAATCATTTGTAAGTTAGTTATGGACTATCATTCGCGCACTAATTATTTATAAGTTAGTTATAGACTTTATTAGAATATTAAATATGTATCTACGAATCTCGTAATTTTCGCGCGCAAATTTTTGTAAATTAGTTATCAACTATTATCAAATTTCCATTGACAAGTGAACAATTTTCTAACGCCACACACCACCTTTGAAGTTCAATTCATCGAAAAAAGCCTCGATCCAAGGGATTAAGTAAAAACAAGTCATAATCAAGCAAATCTGAAACTAAGACTACACAAGATTTTAGTCAACAATCCTTCAATTGGAGTGGAGACAGCAACACGAGTTTAGTCATCTTTCCGTATTCAACTGAAACGTGTCGCAACACACAGTCCCGTGTTCCTGAAGTGACCTCCACAAATATACATCTATTTTTTTTATTAATTTTAAAAACAAACTTGTATCCATCTATTTTTGTTAACAATTGCTTTTATTTGGAAACCTAATTATTCCAACATGGATAAGATTTTAAAAACTAATCCAATATTTTATACTAATTATTTAACACTTAAAACAACAGGTTGACCTAAGTAACCGTTGGTAATACAGTATAAATACGCACCAATCACACACTAACAAACCATTAGTAATTAACAATTTTCTAGTCTATCTAGTGGGGTTTAGTTTAAGGAAAAAAAAAATAAAGGTTAGGAGAGGGGGCACGAAATCTCAGGTAAATGGCTAGTCTCTGTCCAAGTCCATTTCCATGTGCCCACTAGCTTCCCTTCCCTTCCCTTCCCTTCCTTCCGCTTCACCACCACCTCCACCGTCCTCCCTCCCCCAAATTCCTAAACCCTAGGGTTCCTCCCTAACCAATTCTACATAACTGCTCACCTATTGAACACCTTCCTTTTCTTTCTCTCTCTACATATATTTGATTTATATGTTTAGCTGACTGGTTTTGATAGGTTGATTGGAGATGGAGGCGGGGATGGGGACGGGGACGGGGTACCGGTCGGGGATGATAATTCAGGAGATTGACGAGTCGCAGCTCGTTGCGGCGGCTCCGGTCGACGCTTGCATGGTGGACGTGGAGGTGAAGAGCTCTGACGTCGGGGTCACTCCGGTGGTGGCTGTGGAAACTGTGACAGGGAAGCGGAAGCGGGGGAGGCCGCCGCGAGGGGAGCAGCGGCCTGCCCCGCCACCTCCGGTGAAGAAGGAGGAGGACGTCTGCTTCATTTGCTTCGACGGAGGGAGCCTCGTCCTCTGCGATCGCAAGTCGGTTAAATTCTGTTTTGTTTCCATTTCCGAAACTGGAATTTGAATTCGCGATCACGGATTGTTTGCTCGTGTTGATCGAGTTTTTCTTTGCGTAGGGGATGCCCAAAGGCGTACCATCCGGCTTGTATCAAGAGGGACGAAGCATTCTTTCAATCTAAGGCTAAATGGACTTGTGGTAACGTTGAGCAACCAACACCATGTTTCTTGTTTGCATTGTGGCTTTGGTTGGTTTGTCACTGGTGCACCGTTCTTTGCCTGATCACACCGCATATTAATGGGTTCTCGCATTCTCGTTTTATATTGTCTTGATTCGATAAAGTGAGGAACCTTAGGGCCTCCATTAGGCCCCCAAAGTTATCCGTACACTAACTCAAATAATAAAAGTGATTGAGAACCTAGATGAATGAATTATTATTCATTATATATAGATCGTTAATATATGTTCCCTAAAAAATGTAAAACTTAATGCAATTGTTTATTGAAGTCTACCTCATTGTATGGAAGCTTGTGTTATCACCAAAAAAAAAAATTCTCCGGTAGCATGTGATCATTAGGTTGTGGTTGATCTGTTTGTGTCTGCTTTTCGTCCAATGCAACACTTTCTACTGCTTCCGTGAGTGTTAGGTAATCAAAAAGTTCGTGTTTATGTTATCGTGTTACTGTGTTGCCATTATGGCTTAGTTGTGTTTCCTCTTGGGAGAACCTTGTTGTTTGGTTTGTTTGGAAGTTGTGAACTGCAGCACTATTATTAATGCATGTTTTGTCTTGTATGCTCATTTTCGGAGGGTTTCTTCTTACCGAGTGTTAATTATTGTCGCAATTATGATCATCTATTAGAGATTTTTTTTCTTTCTTTCAGATTTGGTGTTAACATTTGAATTTGTGCAGGCTGGCATATATGCAGCACTTGCCAAAAAAGTTCCTCCTATATGTGCTACACTTGTCCTTACTCCTCGTGCAAAGGGTGCATTAAGAATGCGGATTTCACATATTTAAGAGGGAACAAAGGATTATGTGAAACTTGCATGAGGACTATCATGCTGATCGAAAATATTGAACCCACTAGCAAGGAAAATGTACGTTCTTATTAAATAGTTGTCACGATAATCTCGTACTCATGATGTTTCTTTTATTGGAGTTTATTTCTTGCTCAAGGCTATTCACGATTTGTTTTGATTCTTATAGTTGTCGATAAAGCTTGTGACATTTTGTGATGTCTTCTTGAACTGATCTATTGTTTTTCTCATTAAATATTTGTTTAGGTTCAAGTGGACTTTGATGATAAAACTAGCTGGGAATATCTTTTCAAGGTCTACTGGGTTTGTTTGAAAACTGAACTATCTTTAACTGCGGATGAGCTTATCAATGCCCCAAATCCATGGAAAGGCAATGACCTGCAAAAAGCGAGACATTTATGGGATGGAGCTTATCCTATCACAGCTCCTGTTTGTGATTTACATCGTAACAGCATAAACAGTACAAATATCAACAATCATATGCAATTGGTAGACAAGGAGAATTCTCTTTCCGTAGAGAGTTCCATTGTTGATATAAGTGGCTCTTTGCCTCCTCAAGAGATGGCATGGGCGACGAAGGAACTCCTGGAGTTCGTTGCTTACATGAAAAATGGTGATGTATCAAAATTGTCTCAGCCCGATGTACAGGCTCTTCTGTTAGATTACATAAAGGGAAACAATCTCCGTGATCCTCTTGAAAAAAGTCAAGTAGTTTGTGATTCGAGGCTTATAACTCTTTTTGGGAAAGCACGCATAGGGCATATTGAAATGCTGAAACTGCTCAAGTATCACTTTGGTCGAAATGAGAAGCCCAATATAGAAGAAACTGTAAGAGCTGGAGTCGGGGGTGCTGTGAGTAGCAGTCTACAGGCTGCTGAATGTAGCATTAATCAAGTGATATTGAGTAGTGACAGAAGACATAAATCACGAATTAACCCTAATTCAACTATATATGCTGCCATTGATGTGCACAACATCAACCTTCTATACTTGAAACGCAGTTCTGTGGAAAATCTCTTAGATGATGCTGATAAATTTCATGGAACTGTTGTTGGTTCATTTGTGCGCATCAAGATTTCTGGTGGTGATCAAAAGAGTGATGCTTATAGGCTTGTGACAGTTGTAGGTACAGTTCTTGTCACCCGCCCTTGAGCCTTTTTTCTTTGCCATTAGATGTTTTCATCTAGTCCTGCTTATCTTTTCCCAACAAAAGGAATTGAATACTGGACATGTTATGAATTATTCTCTCTTCATCAATAATTTTAACCTTTTGTTATTGAACGCAGGAACCGGAAGGGCAGCTGAAGTATACACAGTTGGCTCGAGAACAACTGACTTGATGCTTGAGATATTGAATTTAGACTGCAAGGAGGTTGTTTCAGTTGACGGGATATCAAACCAGGATTTCTCAGAGGTGGTCCTTTTCTTTGCCCACTGTGTTTACAACATGTGGATGGAATGGAATGTTAAGATTTTTTTATGAGATCAAGGCAAAACTATACATGTCTCTACAAATTTGCTTTTTTGTCTCCTAATGCATTAAGCATGGTTTCCAGGATGAATGCAGATACTTACGGCAAACTATCAAATGTGGTCTTATCAAACCCCTGACGGTGGTTGGTGCTTCCTCTGATTTTAGTTCTTTCTTTGTATTAACTTGTGTGATCACGTACCTGATGGAGTTCCTTGTTGAATGTAGAGGGAGATTCTGCCAAAAGCAATGATGCTTCAGGAAGCCAAAGTCAGTGATGTAAGTTCTAGTCCTGATCTTGCTCTTTTCAGCTACTAAATTGCAGCTAAATAGTAAATAACAGGCTAGATTTTCCAACACTTTCAGGGCATGATTTTCTGCAATTTCATCATGTTTCTTATCTACCTGCATGTATGTGATTTCTTTCTGAAATGATGCTTCTTGTCTAATCCAGGCCCTTGAAGCTGAGATATTAAGGCTAAATCATATTTGTGATCGAGCCAATGAAATGGGACAGCAAAAGCAATATCCTTCTATAACAAAAAGCTCTATTTCAATCTTTCCTCATACCTGCTTACCAAATGGTGCTTCCATTTTTTCCCCCTTTATTTTGATACTAATGTAGCATATAGCACTTTTGTGTATATATTTCTGTTTTGAATGATGGATAAAAGGTTTGATCGATTAACTTTGACTAGCTTTTGTAATGTCTGTTCCTTGACTTCTGACACATTAAAAGAATGCTTAGAGAGACTGAAGATTCTCAAGTCACCCAAGGAACGCCAACGAAGGTTAGTCGAGATTCCCGAGGTACATGCTGACCCAAAAATGGACCCGAGTTATGAAGAAGATCCCATCGCGAAGAATGTGAAGAAACCAGGTGATTATCTGTTAGCTGTGGAGGCCTTTTTTACCTTTTTCTGTCTTTTCCTTGGCTGGCTAATATTTATGCATGCAACATTACTGTAGGTAACCGTGGCAGACCTAGAAATTCAGGGCACGGTAGTAAGACAGTAAATCCCAACCCCGTGTTACAAGGTGGCAACAATTTAAATGAAAACGGAAACAGGGTACAGACTCGTCAAGCAGTTCCGCAATCTGAAATGCGTTTGCAAATAGTCAGCGGTTTGAAGGCCAGTACACAGAGTCGTCCAGCAGTTGTGCAATCTGAAACATCATCCCAGGCTGCACCCATGATTTTGCCGTCAAGTCTTCAAAAGGGCGGTGAAATATTTGCTAATGATGCTGAGACTGAAAAATTGTGGCATTACCAGGATCCTACTGGAAGGATTCAAGGACCCTTTGCCATGATGCAACTTCGTAAATGGAGTTCAAATGGTCTCTTCCCTCTTGATCTTAGAGTGTGGAGAACTTACGAGCAGCAGAGTGACTCAATCCTTTTGACTGATGCTTTGGTCGGCAGATTTAGTCAAGAGCCTTTATTTCCTCAGGAAGTATTCAGTTCATCCACTAATAATGACCAAAGAGCAGAGAGTGGGCTGAATTTGAATCAGAGTACTGATACCACTTCTACAGATAGTAAAAATGTTGAAAGCAACTGCAAATCTCTTAGAGACAAAAATAGCAGTGAGCTTTTGAGTACAATATTTGGCTCTGATTCTCCAAGTTGGACAGCATCTGTCACTCTTGCCCAAATGGAGAATGGGCAGGGATCTGTACAGGGTTTAGATCTTTCCAAGAATAGCAAATCATGGACTGATGAGCCTCAGCTCGGCAGCAAGAATGCCTCGCCTCCATCTTCTGGAAAGTTTAATGAAATCCTGTCACCCCAAGTGAGTAACGGTGATGGGGATGAAAAGTTGACATCAGATCTTTGCCATGTGAAAAGTACTGTGGAGGGCCAATCTGATGCTGTAAAACCTGAAGAGAAACAAGCAGAGAGTGGGGTTTATTCCAGCCACTCTCCCGGGCAAAACTGGGGAGCTCTGCCTATGAACTGCTCTTCGTCAAGCAGATTGGCATCAAACTCAGGTATTGCCCCTGAGAAGAATGTTGAGAAACTGATCCATCAGGAATTTGACCTCAGTGATATGCCAAGTACAACTACTGAGCTTAGCAAGATAGGATCAAAAGGTCAGCTTGTGGAAAATATACAACAAGCTTCTCCCAATGTTCCTGTCCAGGATTCGGGAACAAGTTGGAGCACTGCATCCAGCTTAGTGGTTGGTGGACAGCCTCGAGTAGTTGGAAACGAGTGGTTGATGGACACCGAGTTCTCTTTATTTGACGAGTCGGTTTCAGATCTTCTCGCCGAAGTCGAAGCAATGGAATCTCTCGGTGGCTTGCCTTCGCCAACTTCAAGAATGACCTTCTCACTTGTTGACGGATTCAGTCCTTCTCACTTGGATGTAGTGGATGAGCCGCCGCCTCCACTGCTCTCTGGCGTTCAACCTACAGCAAGCGAATCATCAACTGTAGCTCATGAACCTACACAGGTTCGTCTATTGAAATAGTCAAATAAAAAATAGTTTATGCAGAACGATATAGGAAAAAAGATCCACTGAACCTAAAAAGGAAAAAAGATCCACTAATCAATACTAATAACTGGTCTCAAGACTATTTTTAACAGCAACCTTCACACTTCTGCTATATGCATTGTTAGCCTAATCTAACTAGCCTTCTGGTTGACTTTACGCAGAGTGATTCTTTTGATCAGAGAAAGAATTTTGGTGTCCAGTCTTCTGATAGTGCTAAAGTTGATGGAAACCAAAAGGCGGATGTCTCAGTTAGCCTCTGGCAGACAGGGCGGTCAGATGTACAGCCGATCGCCTCATCTCATTTTTTTCAGGGTAAATCAAGTACAGGGAGCCATCGACCTGCAACTCACCCGGATGCCTATTCGGGAAGTGTCAAGGGAAACACAAATCTTAACCTGAACCTGAACCTGAACCCAAACCCGAACAGCGTACTACCTGCCAAGGACAACAATACTCCTTGGGGCACGGGTCATGTGACAGTTCAACATCAGGGGAGCATGGCGACGACCTCTCCGAGGCACCACAACGGGGATAGCTCCCCAGGTATGAGAGAGAGCCGGAGCGGCTATCATCAAGGGCGAGACTCGGGTTTCATTAGAGATAGGTCTTCTTCATGGAACAGGCAACAATTTGGTGGCGTAGGAGGGCATTCTTTCAGACCTCCGCCCAAAGGGCAGCGGATTTGTAAATTTTATGAAAGTGGGTACTGTAGGAAGGGAGCCTCTTGTAGTTATTGGCATCCTGGACCATAAGCCATAGATAGAGTCTCACCACCAATTTGTTGTGACTTCATGTCTGGAAGGAACCTTGTACTTATCAGGGAGGACACACCTTATCAAATTTCTAAATTAAACTATCAATATACACAGTCTGCTCTTTAAGCAGAGTTCAGATATTTCCGATGTTCTTGTTCTTCGTAATATTCCGATCTAATGTATGATCTCAAATGTATTTTCCGACCCGAAAAAATGTAACTCAAACTTGAACATTTTAGTAAACTAAAACGCGCGCCACGGGAAAAGAAGTAGTAAGATTTTGTCAATGGGAAGAAAATAAAATAATAAACATAAAATTCAATATACCGTTCCTCTCTCTCACGCCACCGCTACGGCTTCCACGTGACGGAAACTAAAAGACAAAAATAGAAAAAAAGGAAAACGAAGTCAAACCTCCACGCGCAAGTAAATAAAAGCTACGCTACCTGCCAAATACGACATCGTCGAAACGAAATAGCATGGCATCGGGAAAGAAGCCAACGCCGCCGGCGGCGACGACGACGTCATTTTTATCGTCAACGCAGCGGTACGCGGCGGGAGCGCTTCTGGCGATCGCCGTCCACCAGGCGCAGGTCCACCAGACCCACCCGCTGGGGTCCACTCCCCACGACGAAGACCGTAACGACGACGATGGGAGGGAGAGGACCAGCAACGGAAGCTCCGCCAGCACCAGCAGCTCCGACTCCGTGGCCGATGACCCCGACCTATGGGTCCACCAGCACTCCGGCCTCCTTCGCCCCGTCTTCAGGTAACTGCCATTCCCCGAAATCGCCCTTGCATTGCCACTAGATTTGTCGTCTCGTTTAGTTTGAGCGGTTGGGGGGAATTGAATTGGTTAATTAGGTTTCTAGAGATTGATCCGGCGGCGTGGCTGGGGCTCGAGGAGACCGCGGGTTCCTCTCCTGCGAAGAATCATGTCGGGGCTGTAAGTATTTGGTGCTTCCGTGGTATTTGATGGAATGTTGCATGGAGATTGGCTATTTGTGATGTGTGGATTTTTTGGCAGTTTATGAGGTTGCTTGCCGTGTCGGAAGAGTGGGGCGAAGAAGATTGTTCGGATCAGGAAATGGCGCTGGCGAAAGGCGTCGATGTGATGGACGAGACTATGGGCGTGAATCCTGAATCTTCCATGTCAAAGAAGGAGAAGCATCAGGAGTATGAGAACGAGTGTCGAGAGAAGTTGTCTGGCAGGGAGGTGGAGCAGCAGCAGTCTCCGGAGGAGGAGGAGGATGTGCAGGCAGCTCTGTTGGGGAATTTGCAGATTCCTGATGATAATTTATGTGATGTTGATGAGGATGCGTCTGTTGGTGTTGTTGCGGTGGTGGATGAGAGGCCTCTTGAAGAGGAGAGGATGCTTAGTTATCCGAGGAAAGTGACGGTGCTATTTGAGCTTCTTTCAGCTTGCCTGGCTGATAGAAGGGATGATGATAAGAAGTGTACACGGCGCAGAAATGGGTATGATGCTAGACATCGTGTTGCTCTGAGGTTGCTGGCAACTTGGCTTGATGTCAAGTGGACGAAAATGGTTTGTATATTTGTGTTATCCTGTTATTTTCCCTTCTCTGGTGATGTCCTTTATCGCATTGTAACTGTAACACTACAAAATGAGAAAAGGTTTGTGTAATATACTAGAGGGCCTACTGTTTTTGCTTTATCTTCGCATTTCATGGATATTTTTTATGCAGGAAGCCATTGAGATGATGGTTGCTTTCTCTGCAATTGCTGTTTCTAAGGAGGAACAAGCAAAGGAAGAGGAGAGCAAATCACCTAAAAGCAAATGGGCAAAGTGGAAGCGTGGTGGTATAATTGGCGCAGCTGCCATAACTGGAGGAGCCTTACTGGCAATCACCGGGGGTATGAAAGTTGGAACATCCATGTTGCTAGTTAAACCTATTTACTTATTACAGCTAACCGTTAGCTTTGTTGAATTGGAAAAATTGTTCCATTGTTTGATTGATGTTTGCCGATAACTTAAATCTCATACCTGCTTCATCTAATAGGACTAGCTGCTCCAGCTATTGCTGCTGGATTCGGCGCTCTGGCTCCCACACTGGGTACTATTATCCCTGTTATAGGAGCTAGTGGATTTGCAGCTGCTGCAAGTGCTGCCGGAACTGTTGCTGGTTCTGTTGCAGTTGCTGCATCTTTCGGAGGTGAATTTTTATCATTCTTCTACTAAAATGTCTAAAATTAAACTGCTTTATTTTTTACACTTGCAAAACCGAATCACAAACCTTGCATGGTTGATTCATCTCATGAACCAAGATTCATGAATTTGACCATGACACACATCTCCTTTCACCATCATTCGACTTGTAAATTGTGTCGACCAGTTTGTATGCTAATTGACCTGAGAATACAGGAGGCTCAAATATGAGATCTTCCAATGCTTCATTAGTTTGATTTTAGGGTCTTCTTTTTCTCATATATCTTCAGACTTTCTGATATGGGCATCAAATGAAAGCATGATACTAAAATTTTTATTGCTGAAAACCAGCGGCTGGAGCTGGACTTGCTGGGACCAAAATGGCTCGGAGAACTGGAAGTGTTGATGAATTTGAATTCAAAGCTGTAGAGGAGAAACAAAACCAAGGAGTGAGTTCTTTCAAATTCTTTCTCTCTATCTTCTTAGTTTTATTATATGCTTATGCATATCATTTTGGTTGATGCAAATTGTAATGTTTAATTTTCAGCGGCTGGCAGTTGAGATCTTGGTATCAGGATTTGTCTTTGATGAGAGCGATTTTGTTAGGCCATGGGAAGGAATAAGTGACAATATGGAGAGGTACAAGCTTCTGGAACTTTACACCTTACGTTGGGTATTTTATAATTTTGCAGTACTTCTGTGGTCTTCAAACGATCTTTGTTCTTTTTACTTTCATCGGTATATACACGATGACGTCCGGAAGTTTCTCATCGTAGAAGTTGACGCGGATATCTAATGGGAGAGTCCCGTAGTTCTGCTGTTTTGTTGACTAGTTGTTTGTTGGATATCACATCTAAACTACTCAATGCTTATGTTGCTCAAATGGGCTTTTAACTTTACTGTTAAGTAATGCCTTTTATTACAATGCCATTGCAGGTATGCACTGCAGTGGGAATCCAAGAACCTAATTTCTGTTAGCACTGCCATCCAGGATTGGCTTACTTCAAGTAATTAGCTTTTGGCACTATGGTAGTAACTGTTTTGAGTTGGAAGATTGTGGTAATTGTTCTTATTGTTGATTATTCTTTCTGTAGGAATTGCTATGGAGTTTATGAAGCAAGGTGCAATGTTAACTGTGTTAAGCACACTTATGGTGGCATTGGCATGGCCAGCAACATTACTTGCAGCTACTGATTTTATAGATAGCAAATGGTCAATTGCGATTGACAGGTTAGCACTTGGCAACTTTTGTGGTAGAGCGTGCATCATTTTGTGAACATGATGGGCACACTAATCTGAAGTTCTTTGGTGAAATCATGCACCTGTTACTGGAAAAGCTGGTTATAATGTAGGATTCACAAAATGTTTCATAAATATTTTATGTTTGTTCCCTTGTATTCCAGATCGGACAAAGCAGGAAAACTTCTAGCCGAGGTGTTATTGAAAGGATTGCAGGGTAACAGGTATGCAGGATCTCATTTCTTGAATCTCCAGTTACCCAGATCCCAACATTTTTATGATGCTTCATTTTTTTGTGAATCTTTCAGGCCCGTGACTCTAGTTGGTTACTCTCTTGGGGCACGAGTGATTTTCAAATGCCTTCAGTGTTTGGCAGAGACGGAAAAAAATGGTAATTTTACACTTCTGCTCGAACTTGTCTCGAAAGTTGGTGTGTCCTAACAGTTCTTGCGATACTGACAGCTGAAATGGTAGAAAGAGTTGTTCTTCTTGGAGCACCTATATCCATCAAAGATGAGAGCTGGGAATCTGCGAGAAAGGTGACTCTTCATTAGCTCTTTTTTTTGCCAGCTTGAAGCATTTTCTTTTAGAACGGCACAGCTACTTGCTAAAATCCACCAAAGCCTTAGTGACTCTCGGTACATGCAGATGGTGGCTGGAAGATTTATTAATTGTTATTCGACAACTGATTGGACACTTGGAGTTGCTTTTCGTGCAAGGTATTGTGCAAAATTACGATCGAATATCTCTAGGGTGACTGGCAACTACATTCAAATCACATTAAAATCTAACACTTACATTTACCCAACAGTCTGCTTTCTCAAGGATTGGCTGGAATTCAACCCATCAAGATTCCTGGGATTGAGAATGTAAGTTTTGTTCTTAATCCACTTGAACATTGCAGCATTTAATTTTACAAACGCATGAATGCAATTGTCCAGTGAACATAGAAGTCTTGAGAAAGTCACTGAACTTATCCTTTACCGGTAACTTTTTCAGGTGGATGTGACGAACCTTGTTGAAGGCCACTCTTCGTATCTATGGGCTACACAACAAATCTTGGAGCAACTTGAACTAGATGCTTACTATCCAGTATTCAGGACCGATCATCAAAGTCAGTAGAAGGTTCTTCCTGCTCAACATCAGCGCAGTCTATATACGTCTAGATGACCTAGAACATCGCAGCGGAAATGCTCTCGAGTCTTTCTCTCGTCGTAAATATACAGGAGTGCTCTCCCTTGTACATAGTTATCTGAAACTTGTTGTTGTATTCAGGCGTCTTTTTATACTCATTGCTTGTATAGTTGGACGAAACCTCCATACGTGTAATTTCTCGCTGATGTGAACCATAAGGATACAATTGAAACAAACGTTTTCAGACTACGTTTCGGAAATGAAACTAATATGGGACGAGTCTAGGCAGACGACAGGTCATCTACACGGTCAATAGTAAAAGATCCACCCAGGTCCTGATCTTGGATCTCACGGTTCACTATATATGTGGTACGTCTCCCGGAAAAAAAATTAGTACCAGTGGAAGAGAGAGAGAGAGAGGGGCGTTATTAGTTAAAAAGCGATGAATACAGAAAGAGAGACGGGAGGAGAGGAGAGGATGGATAAAGACGGGGAAGTAAATCCTGCCGGAGGAAGCGGAGGAGGAGAAAGCGCCGCCGGAGGAAGAGGAGGGAGATCGTGCAAAGGGTACTTGTATTACTCATCAACGCTCAAATCCCACGGAAACAACCCTCGTTGCGTTGGCATCCCTCGCACCCTTCCTCAAGGTTCCCCCCTTCTTGTCTCCCCTTTTTATATGCTTCTCTTTCAACGGCGCTCCTAGTTATGAGATCTTTGTTTTCAATTCGCCGCTCGAAATTTTGGAATTGTATATATATTTGTCTCGTGGGAATTGATTCAAGCAATTTGGTGGTCCTCTAGAAAAGCTAGCCTCTTCCTGAAACTTTTGGTATAAATGGAGATATGTGTGGGGTGGGTTCTTTTGAGGTTCTGTTCTTGGAATTTGGTGCATTCTGTTGCTGGTCTCCGTTGATTGATGATTGTTGAATTCGCTGTCATTGTTGGTGAGATAACAATTCTTTCTGGGCTTTTGAGCCATTATAGTTCCCCCTTTTCATCCGCCAAGTACTCGTTTTCCCTGCAAGCTGTTACCTCTTGTCTGGAAATCTCGCTCCGAGTCGTCCTGGAAGTGTTCAATGGGAAGTATATGTAGCACATGACTGATCTTTTGTTGTTGCATTACTATCACTTATTTAGTGCTGACCTTTTATCATGGGCTGATAGCTAACTTTGTGGACAGTTCCAAATTACGTGATCAGCCAATCTGAGGCCGAAGCTTCGAAAGATGGACGAACTCTCGTAGATTTCTACTATGCTTGTGCTGGGTACTCTATATATGCCAATAAGAACCATGCAGCTCATACTCAAGCGCCCAAAACAGAACTTCCAGTCTGCGTGGGCCTCGAGGTAAGTAGATGCACGTCGAGGGTCTCTCATGCTTGTTTCCTGAAAAATAGTTATGTGCTTAGTCAAGTAGTATAGTTCATTTACCTGTTCCAATTATCATGAACTAGGAATCATTACTTGATAAGAATTTTCCAGAGTCCTGTTTCAATCTCATACTGTTAGCTATGCTGTTTCTGTTTCTTTTTTATTATAAGCACATTTTTTAATCTTCCAAGATTTGAGCCATGGTCCGGGACCCTGATCCTCAAATACCAACGTCAGCCTTTGCCACTTGAACGAGGCTTAAGGGGATTGATGTCTTTTTCTTGATGTATGCGTGCAATCTGACATATGGTTTTGTTTGCAGTTGTTAGTGGACCGAAAAGCTTCTGGTGCTGAGAGTACTGCTGCTGCTTCTCATGCTAAAGAAGGTAAGGAATTTTTATTTATTTCAGCAGCATTTTATTCAGCAGGCTGTACTCAGATCTTTTGGGGTGATAACGGACATGATTTTCTTCTCTCTATGGGGATTTGCCTGTTCTGTTTATTCTTCGGTCATTCTTTTGGATAGTAGGGCTGCAAGAGCTCGAACGAAGCAAAGAGTAGATGTTATTGTTAAATGGGGTACCTAACTTCAGGAAATGCTCCACTAACCAGTATTTTTGAAATAAGTATGTCGGTAACTAAACTGCCTTAGAAATATATGGGCAGTGTTGATATTTAAGCTAATCCAACTTAGGTGCGAGGTTGAATCATTCTTTCGGTTTTGATTGATTATGTAACATATTTTTCAACCATTAGTTAATGGTATTTTCTTTTCTTGATTGAATACAAGCTTCTTAAGACACGGTTTTACAATTTTCCACTTTATCTCCCTTGTGGTGTTTCGTGTTCATTCAACAACTTTTTCCTTGTAGATGCTCGTGAGCTTCCGCTGAGACGACCGCAGACTCCATCCCATTCTGCAGGAGATGACTTCATTAACAGGCAAGCTATAACCATTGCCCTAACGCCACTTACAACTTCAATTTCACTAATAGATAGACACTGAGATTCTTCGATTTCGTCAAATGTGAAGGTTTACGAGGAACGCAAACCTAGTCGCATCAGGTGTAGCCAAGAACTTGCGAAAAGTCGGAGCACGCATAAAGAGCACCGTGGACGACTTCCTGTACCCGTTCCGGAGGCCGCCTAAGTGAGATGGTCTCAAGCCCACATGTCTTCTTTCGAAAACTATAAGTGAAGTGCTCCTCCTAGTACTCGGTCATAACAGAGGATTAGTGAGTGATGAAATCTCATGTTGTAGAGATACTTAACTGTACCCTACTACAAATGTAAGAGGATGCTGTGGCTCCCTTCCTTATAATTCAGCCATTGGTTGGTGGTGGCTCTTTAATGTCAATTGTAACGGTCTCAGTGTTAACGACCGGGAAATTCTGCAAAGAAAAAGTTGATAATCGAAAATGATTGATTGATTTTTTTTTTTTTGTTAACCTCTCGATATTCATACTGTTGTCCAATTTATATAACGAGAAAATACTTTAATGCAACACTTTCTAAAATGAAAGAAATAGTTTTTTAGAAGAGAAATAAGTGAAGAGTGATTGATTGTATGAATTATTAGACATGAAGGTAGATGGGAAATAAAGAAAGGATATATCCGGTTATCAAATAAATGGATCTGAATTATTTCATACGACATAAGTTGTTGTCCAAAGAGTGCCATGAAATTAAATAAACTTGAACAGAAAGAAACAATATTTAAATAATTAAATTTTCAATAAAAATTAGAAAAAAATGTAGACAATAAGTGGCACTTGATAAATATAATTTGTTAGATATACTACTAATTAGTAATTACAATTGTGGAAAATCATTGTAAAAAAAAAAGAAGAAACAAAAAAAAGAAGACAAAAAGAGAGAAGCAACCGTACCTCCCTCCCACCTTTAAATAACTTACGAGGGCGGGTAAGGGCGGTGGTGGTTGGGGCCCATAACCTATACCATCTTCTTCTTCTTCTTCTCTCCCCTTTTCGTGCTTCCACCAAAAATAAATAAATTAATAAATAAAACATAATAAAAAGGACTCGGATGGGACCCGCAGGCGGGAGAGCGAGGCAGTTGGGATTGGCTGCGCTATCTTCATCATCGACCCACACGGTGCGCTTCCCGAGGCCCCCATTGTTTAGCGTTGGGGATTACGAAAATGCCCCTCTCCCCGAAAGACGAAGCTTCACCTCGGCGAGGCACATCTCCCAGCTCGTCAAATCCAACGGCAACGGCAAACGCTTCTTCCTCGTCGACACCTTGGCCCTCGTAAGTATCCCACCAACTCCCGTCTCCTGCCCCCCTTTTTGTTTTATTTCCCATTTCAATTGCTTTCTTTTAACGCACGTGTTGTGTTTGGTTTGGTGTGTGTGTGTGTGTGTGCGCGGGGATTGGTTTTTGTCAGGTGAGGAGATTGGAGGGGGAGGGAGTTCCTTCCAAGCAGGCGGAGGCGATAACCGCTGTCATTACCGAGGTTCTGAATGACAGCCTGGAGAATGTGTCCCAGTCCGTCGTATCTAAGCCCGAGATGCAGAAGGTCATTCTGATTTTGATTCGGTGTGCGTTTGTTGGATGTTATTCTGATTTTGTGAAGGTGTCGTTCGTTTTGTTTTGTTGTTTTTTGTAGTCTGAAATGCTTCAGGAAACCAACTTGTCAAAGTTCAAGTCCGAAGTTCAGAGCTCACAGGTGCGTGCTTTCGCTCGTTATCTCCTTGCATCTTTAGCTTATTGACTTATTGTGCACTAGTTGTTTTGAGCGACTAGAAATTGATCGTGGATGACAATGTCATACCAGTAGCATGGCATGTTAGACCCGATGGCAGCTTAGAGCCGGGGAAGATGGGTGTTTTCTTTTAGATCCATGTCTATTGATCAGCTTGTTAGTGCAAAGCAATGATCAGATTGCCAGAGATGATTGCGTGCCTCTATTTTTTTCCTTGTCTTTTCAAAGCTTATCATCCCTCATCACTCGGTGTCAAATTCTTGTTATAGCATGCAGTTGTTTATTTCTTATTTGTTGCATGCTTGTTTCGTCGCCGGTCACAGTTACAGTGATATCTGGAACATGTGTACGCTGCAGGAACATCACTATTCATTGCTGCAACATGAAACTGAAAAACTCCGACATGACATTGAGTCAATGAGCAGGGAGGTGAGGAACGAAGTTGAGTCCATGCGCAGGGATTTGAGGTATGGTTGAGAGCTTATGACGTACCCGCACAGAATAATCTGTCACCCTTGTCTGCTAGTCATCTTCCTTTTGTTAAACTGTTGCCTATGAATCAGGCACGAGATTGACAAAGGCACGGCTGGGCAACGGCTAGATTTGAATCTTGAAAGAGGGTAAGAAACTGAACAGGCAGGCAGTTCTTTTTGTTCTGTATCCGAAATTTGGCCATTGTATCATTTCTCTTGATTCATGAACAATGCAGGAGGATACGAGATGAGCTGGCAAACCAGAATGCTGAGACATCTAACCTTACTAACAAACTTGATAAGGTACGTACCATTCCGGATTAATTCGGTAAGCCGTGTGGAATTCTTGATTGTAAACTGATGCACTTTTGTCTCTCTCACATTCATTCATCAGGAAATTCATACTCTAAGGGCCCAATTGGAGGCGGCAAAATATGATGTGATCAAGTACTGCATAGGTACTTTGGTTTCCATATCCGCCGTTGGTCTCGCAACCGTGCGGATTCTGATGTAAGATGTAAAAGGGACTACTTGTACCCATCAACGTCCCCAGTAATAGCTTGGTTTTTGTTAAGCTATTACTTAGCGGATAACTGTAAAAGGAAAAATGAAAAAAAAAACTATATCAGGGAAAAAGTGAATTCTCACTGATTGTTGTATTAGTAATGTAACATTAAATATTCAAGATAATCAACAAAGGTTCACGTCTTCTTTTCATTTGTTTCCTTCATGCACCTTTTACTTAGATAATGACTTCTGCGAGTACAGTACTTTGTGATTTATTTTTCAGGTGATTGGTATATGTTTCAATCAGAATCCAATAAATTTTCGAGACTCGAATTTCAAGCACTTTGTCCGTCTGTTAATAAACTTGATTTTAAAGAGATATCAAGTTCGAATATTGTAATTTTGATGATAGCCAACAATGGAAGCATATATGAAGAGAAACATATTGGCGAAATTTATTTTCCTTGACGGGAGCGTTGAGAAATTTGCAGGGCATGAGCTACATATAGTTCTGGGCCCTTATTCGTACGGTCTGGGTCGATGGATGTTTCTTTGTGAGGAAATTAACTGGGCCCAAGAGGCTCCTCTTTCTTTTTCCACACGTCGACCCAGATATTTTAAGCCCTGAAGTGAATGGGACGGATTGCTTCCGAAACCGAAAGTTGGCGTGGTCCAATCCACTCGTGTTTTGACTTTTGAGTACAATTTTTTTTAAGCTATTCGATTATTCAAATATTCAATAAATTGAGTAATTCAGTTATAAATTTGACCAAATCAGTAAATAATGTCATAATATTTTTTGACGAATATTTGATATATGTGTGTGTGTGTATATATATACATACATACATATATCAACGCGGTAGTAGGACTGAAATAAACCAGACTCGAAATCCTTTTTTCGTTTAAAATAAAACTAACTCTATAAATTGTAATAATTCAACTTTGGAGCCGTGCGATTTCCCACTAGAGAACAGAACTAGTAGCAAGCAACAAGGAAATGGGGGCCTCCCATTAAGTCGACGAGTTGATAAACAAATCATTGAATTAGAAAGGCTTCAATAAATTCTAGCAGAATCTTTGGTTTCAATATCTGTAGTGTATGGAATAATGGAAACCCCCCCTTAATTTCAAAGGTAAAAATCAAGGGTTGGTGAAGTGGGTCCCGCAGTTGGGAATAATGATATGATTGGGGATATGTACTTGTGATTCAGATGGTGGCAGCAAAATCGGCTAAACATATCCGCTGGGTACCAAGTGGAAACACCAGACTTAATGGCGCATCCATATTTATGGACGAGTTGGTGTCCCAACCCTTTTGAAAGCAATGGACAAACTTTCGAATCTCACTTTTTTTTTAGATGTTAACATTTTCTAGAATTTTCCGTAGAGGAGTTGTGTGAAAAATAGTCATACTAAAGTGAATTTTCCGCTTTTAAACTTGTTAGCCATTCCCTATTGTACAGTATACACAAACTATTGCACCGATCCCTATTTCCAATTTAATTTATTTTCCCATAAAAACTTGTGAAATTCAACTTTCAACTTCATAAGAAAGTTTATTTCAAACAATATAACAAAATCATGATTTTGATTAACAACTTCATTTTATTAAATAGATAATTTATCGAAAAATGAAAAATTTCAAGCGTGATCATAAATGTTGATTCAGTTTACAACGAGATTAGATTGAATGTTGTTGTGAATCAAGCAGCAAACAAGCGTCAACGGTCGCGAAAATGAAAACTTGTAATAGTAGATAAAACTAATAACAATTAGTAATAAAAAAAAGGGGGTACATTAAACAAACAGATTAAATACTGATGTAAAAATAAAACAGTCAGTTAATTTCCAAAGACCAAATCCAACCGTTTGAATCAAGAAGAAACCAATGGTAACCATTCACCTCTGGTTCTTTGACGAGTGAGTGTCAGAAAACAAAATTATCTTCTCTAAACTTGGGCCTTTCGACTTTGTCAAGAAGCGACGAGCATAATTCGCTAATCACGTAAATAAAAAAGAAGTTGCACGTGTAAAATTAGATTGCACAAGGTTTCAAATCAACGGTCGAAATTTGAGTAATATAATGCTGACCATTGTATGTTGTTAGCTTTGAATTCGCTTCGTCTACAATACTTTGTTTTGAGACAGATAAATTATGAATGGTTCAAATGATCCTATCTAATTAATGATTAACTTCCCACTTCCGCCACCTCATACTTGATAAGAGGCATCTTTCAATGTTATAGGTAAATTTTTGGAATTTTGCTGAGAAAAACAAAGTATGTTGACTGATATTACCTTGGCCAGTAGAAATTACGGTTGTCGCTTCGTCGAAAAGAAATATATAGTGATCATATTTAAACTTGTAAGGAACTTTTTATACATAATATTTTATTATCAACAAAAATATTGTCAGTTGTGTACGAGTGCGCCTATGAAAATACATTAACTAAAGATACACATACACCAAGTTAGGTAAAACACAGATTATTATGACCAAGTGTTCTCCAAATTGGAATAATACTCTCTGCTTATTGATAACTCTATCATATCGTCTGTAACCCTTCCAAAATCATAATTGACGATTTTAAGTGATAAAAGGACTTGATTTTCTTAAGGAGATCTTCACTTTAAAAAAAATTATAAAACGTTATTCCATAAACACGGTCCTCTACTTTGAATATATATATAAAAATTTAAATAAAAAAAATTACGGCTCTCAATAGGCAGGTGATGATGAATTGCGGGCATCAGCATGACCTTGTCCCCGCAAAATTTGACCTTAGCTATTACATGTCATGATTCACTGTCAAATTAAAAAAGAAGAAAAGCCAACATCAACTTCCTTATTTAATTAATTGCCGTGTAGGATAATCAAGTTTGTTCCAACACTTAATTACCTGCCCGTTCAGTTTTAAGAGCTGGATTACATCAATTTGCCAACCCGTTAATCTTTGTTCAAACTTACAAATAAAAAATAAAATATCTAGAGAATCACGTTCTAAATATTAAATAAGACATGACAATAATTGATTTAAAATAATAGATTTAAAATAATTTCTCCAATTGGTTGAACGGAAAGATTGCCCATGATGCGGATGAGCATGTAGCTCGTGGGGTTGGCTGTGAAATCACCTACTAAATTGTCCTTTTCAATGCAATTAGTGGTGTTTAAAAGTAAACATAGGAGAAACATATAGTTTGTGGTTAGAAATGGATTGTAAAAACTCAAGTTTTTGTTTAGTCTGTCCTAATCTACAAGAACATCTGCACTTTCAGGTATTTTCGCTCTTTCGGTTTTTCTCTAGTGAATGTCAATTTTACCTGTAAATTTTGTTTGATACTTACACCTACTTTCCTATCTAGCTTTCGTCCCTACAACCATGTCATTTTTTTACATAGTTAATTATATTAAAATTAAATATGATTACGAACTAATAAAAATATATTATTAAAGATATTCATCAAACAACTTATCTAAGTTAAAAGTGATATGGTAATATAAAATAAAAAATTTCCTTTAAATTTTTAAGGTAGTTAAATTCTATTAACATGAACATGCATGTGCAATTTAATTTGAACAAGTCCGGTATATGGTTAGGATTATTTTAACTTCATCAATCATGGACGGGGTTCTCAACCAGGCTCATCCTTACCATGTGAAATATTGTCCTGATCAGCTTTACAGGAGTGCATACATACAATCAATAGTACACTTCTATAAAGAAACTTATGATAGGAATCAAAATTCAGAGAAAGGTAATTGGTCTTCTTCATAGCGACAGGGCGCACCTAAAACTTTGGTCCAATTCCATCTCACTTCTGCAGCCGCTCACTGTCTTCTTGTCTATGTATTAATCAACTGGTTGGTGGAGCAATAAGTTTATGCATTTGGCATCCTCCAAAAACAGAAGAATCGTTGTCATAAGAAACAAGTACCTGAGTTAGTTGTTATACTTTAAAACAATATATGTTAATTTAGAATTTTAAAAATGAAGTGTTAGATATATATTGGGACTTGGGATAATTTTATTGTTACCAAACAACTGGCGAAGGAGAGTGATGTTTGGTTCGATAGCGTATTTTGTAAACCATCATGTTTCTTTATCACCAATTGCATAAATAAAGGCTGCCCCTCGCATGAAGCTAAACAATCAAATATACAGAGGATCAGCAAAAATAATAAAAAAACCGGTGCAAAACATAGGCATGCCTCCATTCTGAACATTCCTTCTTTAGACATGTAATTCGATACCGAGGATGTGAATATTTTGTTCAATTACTTTCTGAAATAAAGTCTGCTTATCGACAAAAAATTACAAATCGTGCATCTTTACTTCAAATAAAAAATAATAATGATCTTCTTTACAGGCCTCGTTATTCAAGCATCATAAAATAATAACAGAAAAATTCAAAAGAAACCCAAAGGATCATTCTCCACATAAATCCAACTGAAATAGAAGAAAAAAAAGTATATAATTCTTGTATTAACAAGAGTTGCAAGAAAAATAATGCTGATCACTGCCGATGCTTTCTCCCACAATGTGCTTACGTATTTTTAATTTTTTACGTGACAGCAATTATTTCCCTTTTTCCGCCCTAGTAGCTCCATGCCACATACCACGTAGTAGTTGAACATGCACTTATTCGACTACTCCCAGATTATAAGATATGAGATTATGATGTACCAAGAGGATAATAATATTAATTTATAATCCCAACTTTGGAGATTATTTATCCTCTTAGAGCGAGCAAACAACTCGTTTCCTAGGAACGGCAATGAGTCGACTCGCCCGAGGTGCCGTGAGTCCAAATACGTCGCCCATGTCCATGTCACTCGGCTTCATCCCGTCCGGCAACTCCCACGTGAAGCAGTGGAGCAAGTGGGCCACCGCGAGCTCCAGCCCGTAGAGTCCGAGCTGCATCCCGGGACAGGACCTCCGACCCGACCCGAAAGGAATGAACTCGAAGTTGCTCCCCTTGAAGTCGGGCATTCCTTCCTTCAAGAACCTAGCCGGCTTGAAACTCTCTGGGTCGGACCAGGAGTTCGGGTCCCGTCCGATGGCCCACGCGTTGATCATCACACGGGATCGCTTCGGCACGAAGTAACCCGAAACGACCGCGTCCTCGGCCGTTTCGTGCAACAGCAACGGGATCGGAGGGTGCAACCTCAGGGTCTCCTTGAGTGCACATTTAAGGAAGGTTAGCTTCTCTATGTCGGACTCCTCGACTCGGCGCTCCAGTCCCACCACCTCGGTGAGCTCTTGCTGGGCCCTCTTCAAGTCCTCCGGGCTCCTCATCAGCTCGGTTAGGACCCACTCGATTGCTGACGCCACAGTCTCGGTCCCACCAAACATCACGTCCTGGGCCCACGTGGAAACATTTTAAAAGCGTCAAAATTAAGTTGCAGGTGAGCTACGAGACAACGATCAAAGTCAATCTAGAATAAAGTAGACAAATATAGAACGTGCACGAATCTGTTTCCCATAATTTTAGTGGCAATCAATTCCGAAGAAATTATTTAGTATAAATTTGATTCGACAGGTAAGCTTACGTTAGGATGAGACCTAGTGGTACACAAATGACAAATTTGATTACTAAAGATCTATACATATATACACATATTATATATATATATATATTTATATTTATATGGGGCCAGAAAACATAATTTGTTTTCGCAACTCTTGTTGATCTGTGATCTGCCGCAAGATTCAGATCCGTTTGCAGATAAGAACAAGGTGGCAACTGGTAAAGCTAAAGAACTAAAAAAGAACATATTTATATTTGGTGTAACAATATTCAAGCCGACGATCCTGCTTCTATTGAAATTTTAGATTAAACTAAACCCACCAAACAACTTTGTCCCTCTTTAGGACAAGAGAGCACAGACAAACTATAATGGTGTATTTTTTGTATGATAGTACGAATCTCATATTGCTTACGAAACATAAACAAAACTTTTTCGGGTTAGAAAGGGATCAAGGCAAAGTGTAATTACCATGATGATGGCCTTGATATTAGCTTTGGTAAGCTTAATAGAATTCTGGAGGTCCTCAGATTCATTAACCCTAGCCTCCTCCGTCTCGCTATAGAAAGCAAGCAGATCATCAACCATGTCAGCAATTCCAGTGCTCTCTTCGTGCTCGACCTTTCCATTTCCATTAATCCCTTTCTTTCTACTCATGTGCTCCTCGATAATAATGTCTATAAACTTGTCCAGAGCCTCCCTAGCGTTGACCAGCCGTGTGTTAATCCCCTGCGGGTCAACCCACCCGAGCCACGGAATGAAGTCCGCGATATTGAAGGCGCCAAACAGCTTGGAGAACTCCTGGAGGATCCTTATGAACTCGTCCTTCCCTTGGATGATGCTCCCGAAGGCGGCCCGGTAGGTTATGTTCATGGTCAACGTGAATATCAACTCCCCGACGTTGACTTTCTCCCCGGTGTTCTCTGCCACCGTCTTCACCATCTTGTCGACCTCATCGCGGACTGACTCCCACGACTCAGCCCGTTTCCGGCTGAAGAGCCTCATGACACATATCTTCCTCATCTGGCGCCAAAAGGGTCCGTAGTTGGCGAACGCCATGTCGGCTCGGTCGTAAGTCAGGAAGCTTATGGCTATGGTCGCCGGCCTGTTGGAGAAGATGTTGTCCTGGAGCTGGAGCACCTGGCGGGCGGCCTCCGGCGACGAGATGGCCACCATGTGGAGGTACCCCATCTTAAGGTGGAAGATGCCGCCGTATTTTTGGGCTAGTTTGGCTAGCCCCCGGTGGGTTAGCTGGTCCATCATTAGCATGTTTCCGATGATGGGCAGACCCTTTGGACCTGGAGGGTACGGTGGTCGTCGCCGGAGCCGGGAGATAAGTCCGATGAGGAGGACCAACGGGATGGCGATGATCAGAAAGGTGGTTGTAACATTCATGGGTGCTTGAAGGAGAGACTCTAAATGTGTGGATATTGACATTATTGTGAATATTTGGATATAAATGGAAAGTTTGGCTTGTTGGTGTCAATTATATTTTGAGGGAGATATAACTGGAGCTGAGCTCCTTATATATGCAAAGATTTGAGTGTGTTGCTCCTTGGTCAAGGAACTACTAGATTTGTGAGCTTACTTTCTACGTATTTAATTGCATTTCCAAGATTAAATATGTTATCTTTTTATGGGAGTTTGTACGTGAGGCACTGAGGGACTAATTGATTAATAAACTGACGAGATGGCCAAGCCCACAATTATCATAAATTTTTAACTTAATTTAGTCTGTAAAAAAAAATCTAAATATGTTATCCCAAAATCTACTAGATTTGAATACTCCGGATGTTTCCTTACACCTCTCTTCTTTGTGGCTTTTTTTTATAATTATATTGATTACACCACTTTACAACATAGTAGTTGAGGCTCCATATATTGAGATTTAGTTAGCAGGGGGAAATATCATTATTATGTCACATATTATCCTAACTTCTTAAATTGAAGATATGTTGATTTTGACTGCAACTATGATAGAGTATGAGTACAGGTCAACATTTAAAAGTGGTATGAATTTTATAAATTTTTGTCTTACATCTATTCTTTTATCATAATTTACTCTACCATATCTATATCTTAATTGGAACCTTTATTATTATTTTTTACTTATAAATTATAATAGATTTCATAAAATTGACTATTCTAATTTTTTATTAATATATGGGATATTTTATAATAATCTTTATATATTTATTATAATTTAATAAAAATTATTTTAAAAATTCTCTTACATTTAATTCAATGATCATACCCTATAAGTTCTTGTAGAATCTTGTAGAACTTACGGGTCTTGCAAGTAAAGATATAAATCTATTAATAAAAAATATTTAAGGTTCAAAATAGGGTATAGATCTAAATTTTTAAACTAAAATATAAATATAATTTTATCAATATCCTATCCTACCCTATTTTACCCATGAAATATCTAGCTTTACTCATATGAATATTATGGCTAATTGGCTATTGTCACAATTATCTTTTCTGTGGAATCACATAAATACTTATTTTTTAGATACGTTCCATATATGAGTTCCTACTGTTGTCTACGGCCTTTTGATCTTGTAACTAACAACTTGGTGATTTAGAAATTATGATAATGAATATAACATTTTACCCATGAAAAGGTACTTGATTACCAGTTGCTAGAATTTAAAATGTCAACTTTTTACTGGGATTTTCTTTATCGGCGTGAAATTGCGTTGAGGGGGTAATTATTTTACTACCAGTGAGTTAAGTGACGCATGCAATGATAAAAGAAGGCGTGAGATCTTAATATGATTCTTTTTTTTTACAACACAAAAAAGAGTCTCCCTGGTTCGATAAATTCCCGTTGAAAATTGGATATCCCTCTTTGACTTGGACCATCCGTGACGATTATTTAATTCCAATACTTATTGTATAATTCTCCGTTTCACACAAGCTTAACTTAATAACTTATAGTCTTTTGTATCTTCATTGGAAATGTACCAATCTTTTGAAATTCATATTTTTCCTAAAAGTTTATCAATTTCGAGAGTTAATGTGATCATCAAACAAGAGTACTTATATCAAATATAATGAATATTAGAAATAAAATTAAATTCGAATTCAAAAAAATATAGAGTATTGTCTGATAATAAAATATTATTATTTGAGATCATGTTCAATTCAATTTTTTTGTCGATTTAATGGATATCTATATTTAAGAAAAAATAAAACATAAATATACAAAAGAAATTACGTATAAGCTTCAGTAGCTACAATTTGATGTCACGCTGTATTGAAAATCTTGGTCAAAAATTGACACGATGCACACTTTGGTGTTTGGCGTGACAATTTGTACATTTTGACTGTAATGCGTATTTATATGGTGCCAATTGTCAGGTCACCCAAAGAAATACGATGCCGTTCAACTGTCTCCTGCAATTTCACACAGCCAATCACTGCATTTTGACGCCATTAATAGTATAATCTAATCGTTTAATCTTACTGACCTGTTCAAAATAACCACACCAATACCTTTTTCCTTTTGAATTTTCTTTATCTATTAATATGGAATATTATATATTATATATACCTTTTTAAGGTAGCGTTATAATAAAAAATATACACTTGCTATTAAAGAATCTTAGTCTTCATCGAAAAGACTCGTTCAATAAATTAATAAGAAAACTCCACATATTTGCTGTTAGATTAGTCCGCACGAGATTGAAAAACATGTCTTTAATCATATATTTTCTTTGTTATTAAATGCTCCGAGTGGGGCTCTCCACCCACTCCAACCAATCTTTCGACGTAAATATTTGACGAACAAATCTACGGTTGACTTGTTCGAAAGCGCCAAGTATATAATTTGTATTAAAAGATGTTAAATATATAACGTTACTCTGGGGTCCTTCTTACCTGTATTAATGGCTTCTATGGTTTTTAAAACGAGATTATCTCATATTCTGAAAATTATTTAATGATCTCTGATATTTTCATGTTTGATGAATTCATATTTAATTTGATATAACGTAACTG
Source organism: Hypericum perforatum (assembly GCA_012979155.1). Classification (NCBI taxonomy): domain Eukaryota; kingdom Viridiplantae; phylum Streptophyta; class Magnoliopsida; order Malpighiales; family Hypericaceae; genus Hypericum; species Hypericum perforatum. Next base: position 64,088 of record SOPF01028231.1, read on the forward strand.
AGTCTCCAAGCAAGTCATCCCCAAGTAACAAAGGAGCGAGATTACGATGCATAACCTTATCGTTGCAAACCATTGACGGTTTCCTTCCACCATTTCCTTATCATTGTCATAAATCACGATTTAAAAAATTGGTAATCACATTTAAAAAAAAGCATCGGTAATTGGGAAAAATCTGCTTGTCGTTCGTTAAGTTTTCAAACATTCACTTAATCCAGATTTAGTCGGTAGGAAAATTTACGAACCTCTCTCGCATGAAACCACCCGATTCAATGAAATGACATTTTTCAATCCTAAAAAAAGATAGTTTTGTATGGTTAAAAAAGATCTACGTATAGTAAAAATTATTTGCATCACTCCAGACGCCATCAACTATATTGTCTGCGAGAAAAATTAGCACACGGCATTTGGGTAATACATAGTTTTTTTTTTCTTTCTAAATGAATGTAATAAATAATCCAGGTTAAATCCATTTGAATCATAGAATACGGGGCGGATCATTTTTGCTGTATTGTAAAATAATAAATATCATTCTTATATAAGTGAAATTTGTATTCACCTAGCTGTCCTAATTTAAGTTTGAAAGGCTGAATGAATAATTTGATGGGAAAATTAGGCTAAGACCCATGTACTTTAGGGATTCAACCATTTTAGTCCCTACTGTTTCAAAACTATTCTTTCAATCCCTACTATACAAAATAACATAGACGTTTAGTCCCTAGTGGGTCAACCGCTGATGTCAGCAGTCAACATAAATTTTTTTAAGACCATTATACCATTCTTTTAAATCTAACCCAACTCAATTCGACCCAACCGACCCAACCAAACTCAACTTCGTTATTCTGATCACCGCCTCCTCAACCCGGCCACCGCAAACATCTCACATTTCGATGTCTACTCGGCCTGCGATAGCACCCTCTACCCGTACCTCTATGTCTCCACCCTCCTCTCCTTCTCGGACCACCACCACGACGCCTCCATTCCTAACTTCATCTCCCAGACCATGAACCTCACCATTGACCAAGTCAAAGCCTCCTCTCAGAACTGCACCGGCTTCAAGCACCAGCGTAGGGCCCTTGACCCAATCGAGAGGCAAGCCCTAACCGACTGCATCGACCTCTTCAACTACACCGTCTCCCAGTTCAAGTTCGCCCTCGTCGACCTCTCTGGTGACTGGCCAAGCACTTCCACGAGCTCCGGGTACGGTGAGGTGCGAGGCAGGTTCCCTACATGGGTCTCTAATCGTGACCGGATGCATCCTCGACAACCTCAAGTCTATCTCTCTCTATCCATCCGGATCTACCAGGCTGGTCGCGGATGAGCACGAAGACGAGGACGAGGACATAGTCGGAGACTGTGAAATTGGGTTCTGGGGAGCCGCGGTTGGGGCGATTAAGTTGAGTGGTTCGAACCACTTGCTTCTGCGGATAAGAGAATGCAGGGGATGTAGGTCCTGTCGTCGGCCGCGAACTTGAGGAACCTATCGGGAGCGACGTGCCGGGTGAAGGACGCCGGGGTCTGGGAAAGGAGATCGGAGGAAACCAAACAACAAACACAAAACCCTTTCTTCCTCGACGGTTTCCCTCTTCCCTCTCTTCTGCTAACCGTTTCCGATGGAAGAAGAGGACAAACCTCTCTCCCAAACTAAACAATCCACCGATAAGCTAAAGCTTGATTACGGATATTCTAATTTATTCACTTCTCTCACACTCATATTATCCGATTTGATTTGACTGTTTGGGATGACAATCTTTTTATTTATTTTTTTAAAGAAAGGATGGTGACAGAAGGACGGCCGGAGAGGTTCACTTCAGAAGTTGGGTCGGTCGGTGATGGAGAAGGACGGCTGGTTGGGTCAGTGAAGTCGGGTCGAGTCATTTACGGGCGGTTAGGTTGGATTAAGTCGGGTTGGGTTAGGTTTAAAAGAAGGATATAATGGTCTTGAAAAAATTTATGTTGACTGCAGACATCAGCAGTTGACCCGCTAGGGACTAAACGTCTATGTTATTTTGTATAGTGGGGATTGAAAGAGTAGTTTTGAAACAGTAGGGACTAAAATAGTTGAATTCCCAAAGTACAGGGGCCTTAACCTAATTTTCCCTAATTTGATTTATGAGAATGTATTTTTTATATAAATAGAAAGCAATAAACCATCTATAATAGTTGATCAAAATTACGTAATGAAAAATCGTATATGAACGAAATGGAAACAATCTAAAAATGACTTCAAAACCTGACATCTTTTTTATGGTTAAATTACCATAGTGGATTTTTTTTATTTATTCAACTCGGGAAGAAGTTTGATTTGTATTTTATGACTAGGGATCCAATTTTACTATAGTTATATTTATAAAAAAAATCTTACATCACTAGTTTTACCAAGTTCCATCTGGAAGATCATCTCGAACTGAAATTCATTAAAAAGAACTTAGACTCCAAGTCTGTGGGACCAATATTTCATTTTCTATTGGACCAGCGTTTTCACACCGGACTTCAATTATGTTGCTCCATCTTTTCACCAAGCTACTGATAATTAAGCACCATCATTGGTACTTGTGCATAATCTGATTTAGTAAAACCAATTGGATCAAATGTGAATTCCGGGTATAGTTGAAAATGATCTTTACACAATTATGAAGTAATGTCGAGAGTAGTTAAACTGTTTTGCAGTCATAATCTCCAGCAAATTAATGATCCATTGTTTAACTGCTTCAGAGATCTTTTTTGTTCGCTGTTTTGGACTGCTATTTGCTGATATGGAAATATTGACATTGATCTCTTCATTCACTTTTATCTGATAATGAATGTTGTTGCATCATATTAGGGTGAGATAACCCGACGGACTAAAATTGGAATTTCGTCAACATTTGACTGAAAGGGTAAGTGAAGTGGAGTATTTCTCTTTTTTTTTTTATATGTTGTATAAATTGAACTCTCGAACATGAAACGCTGCAAAATGTGGATTCATAGAAATCAATTTATATTATTAATAGTGAAAGGAGTTTTTTTAATAGTGATACAGAATTCCAACTCATTATATTTTGTTCCACGTCTAGGAATGGTTTCACTGTGGAGCTATGTAATGAGATTCTTATGTTATATTTAGAGCTATATGGGTAAATTTTGACCTTATTTTTGTTAGATACTAATGTAATTGTTCGAATTGCTTTTACTTTTCGTTATCTATGGGAGTAAACTATAAATTTTCAGTTAGAATTTTTTGGATGTAGTAAGAAATAAAATAGTATTTTTTTTATAATTTAATCTCGTATTTTTATAGGAAATTGTGTAGTGGGTTCATTGTATAGAAAGATAATGTAGAATTCAACCAAAAAAGGTTTTCAATATCTTGGAGCCGCAGAAGATGGTGTACAGAAAGTGGGAAAAGATAGGAAGAAAAGCAGAAGGATTTTGACTTGTTATATTTGCATTTTTTAGGGAAAGTGTATGAACGAGTATGAGACTATGAGAAGTGCTCCGCCAATTAAGACTTCCTCAAATTTCAATTGCAAGGTCCAAAGTAACTGATTAATGGTCTCCAGTGAGTATTTGCTCTTTAAATTTCTATTGGGCAAAAGTCAAGATTTTTGTCCACCCGAAAGGTATACTTTGATAACATTTCTACTTACAATGTGAGACCAAATGATAAATTTCAATCTCCTATAGTGCTAAAGCATCCAATTAAGAAGCATCAACGCGCTTCATTTGCATCATATAGAAACCAAAAAAACTTGGAAGTACTTTGGTCAGAATTTCCACATTAATAAATGATTAATGCGCTCCATATGCTTCAGAAAGCGTTTCATGTACTTGGAAAGTTATATGTGTCATTATACGGTAAAGCATAAGCAAGTCCGTATTAGTATTTTAATAACTATCAAGACATGACTTGAATATACCCAAAAAAATTGACATGAATATTCATACAAAAAGTATATAATCTTTTACTAGTGTCTCTTTTGTTAGGGTATATGAGCATCTTGTGTTTGTGCGTGTAATGTGCCATCTGTATGGTTGTTGAGGAATAATAATCTAATCGAATGTTGTGTCAGAGTACTGTTCTTCTTTGTAAGGATTGATGAATCTTTATTGTTGCTTCCGACAGGTCATCTACTTAGGCTGTTTAACGAATCTCTGAACATGCGAATCGCAACATATATGTTTCGTTTTTGCAGAGAAATATTTAATGGTCAAGTGGCATCACCAACTAGTGCGGGGCACGAGTAGGAGGTATAATACCATTGAAATGAGGTTAGTTAAAATCTAATTTCAATATAATTGTCGTGATGTAATCATTAATATATTAGGTTGAATTCAAAGTTGTTAAAATTGAAATTCTATTAAAAATCGTTTGCGCGCAGAGATAGTGTAAATGACAAAATCGTAATACAAATCGCACACGATCTCATTAAATAGATAAAATAATAAAAATAATTATGATTAATAGTCTTGGCATATTTTATTTTACTATCATCGTTGTACTTTATAAATTTACACAAAAAATCTTAGTTCTATACCTTTTCAATTGTAAGTTACATATTGTAGTTTAACGAGCAAAAAATAAAATAAATATCAAATTTATGTAATAAAAAATAAGTGACAAAAATTAGTAGAATAAAAATATGGATTTAAATAACCCTAAAACTATTAATTTCAGAGAAATTACTAAAAATTGATTATTGATTGAAGGGCTCAACAATTATCAATAGCGTTATTCTAAATATAAAAGTATAATAGTATTAATATTTATTAGAATAATTTTATCATACAATTTAATATTAGTTTATAGATAATTATTTGGATAAAAAAATTTGAAATAATATTACATTAAGTATATTAGATTTTTGTACAATAATAAACCAATATCCACAATTTCATTATCAGATCTAAAATCCTCTTATCAATCATTCTCTCTTCTGAAAGAGTGAAAAAAAAATCTTACTATATATCATAAAATCTCACTGATTTTACTCGATTAAGATTTGGTATAAGATTTCAACTCTTTTTCTCATGATAAATCCTAAGATCTTAAGATGTTAGGATCCTAATAATCGCAGTTGATCTCTTAACTTATGCTTCCTACTACGTTAGCACTTTTTTTGGTCGAATGAGGACGGTCTTTTTAGAACTAGTTAACAAAAATGTAATAGACCAATTTGTGATATGACTTGGTTTTTGAACTGTTTATCTTTGGACAGTTAATTCACGAAACTTACTCATTAGTACCTCACTGGCTGCGAAAAAGAAAAGGTAGTAACGAACGTCTAGAAGAAAACTAAAATACGGCTGCAGGGTTCCGACTCGGTAGGAGGACCACTCGGGTAGGGGGGATCCGCCAGTCCGGGCCTTACGGGGACGAGGTGCATGGTTCCGACACCCAGACCCAGTTCCTAAAGTTGAGCACCTTTTTCTTCCCTTTGAGAGAGAATCTTGGAGAGCATAATAAGACGAGACTGTACGTGTATTAACGGACTTGTATCTATTTTCAAATATTTTTATTCAGACGTAAAAACATCATATATTTTTTGTCGATTTGGATGCAGATTAATAAATATAATTATGTCCTGTTATATGAAAACAGAAACCAAGGCCGCCTCGTGCGAAAGCAACCAAAGTAAAGTATAGGAGCCAGGAGTAGGAGTTAGGTGGGGTGGTGGTTTATATCTCATTTTCTTAAGCATCCTACCAAGTGCACGTGATTCTCAGTCTCGGTGGTCGGTCTTTTTTGAGATATGAAACGCGTGCTTACTTTTCAAGGTTACCTTTTAAATTTGATTTTCCATTAATATTGACCATGTGTTTTATTCTTGATTTCCTTTTGGTTTATATTAATCCCAATTTCAGCTCTATACATGGAACGTTCAGTTTAAAGCATTCGCCCTGCATCTTTAGACTATACCTCATGATATTATTACACAAGCGTATATATTTGGCAAATGTGTTGAGAAACTTAATTCAATTGAGAACTCATTCGGTTTAAATTTACTTTTAGACATCGCTTAGATAGAAATTTATGGTTAGATAGTGGTCATTTCTCAATATATCGAAAGTTTATATAAAAACTAGTATATGGATATCTACATATAGGCAGTATGTCAACCTTAATATTGGTTTAATTAGGATCAGCATTTAAAAGTGGAAAAGCTTCGTGCTTTCCACTGGCCGTCCTTCAAGTTGACTAGTGCGCACGTTAGCAATTGATAGGGGGACGTGTGCATGCCTTTCAACTACCATTAAGTATACTGTATTGACCACCAGATAATACAGGTTTATTTATATTAAAGCTTTGCATTACGAGTTGCTAACGTTTCAGGTAATGCATGTGTCGAATTTTGATTAATCATTTCAGTATATACATTTTAATATTCCTTAATTTCTTTTAAAACCAGCAGAAGTAAGTCCTATGTACAGCGCCTTTTTTGTAAAAGTAGATTTTCATTCACCAAGCCAAAAAAAATTACATCAAAATACACCTCCTGACTGCTGAGAATGCCTTTACATAGCTCTTCGACCCTTCCGACACTACGGAGAGAATGAGAGCCTCTTACAAGCCCAACCCCGTGGACTCCACAAGCACGAAAGTTAAACGCCTGGTATTAGGTTGGAAGTTATAGACACTTATTCCTTTAAAGAACCACCGTGATAGTTTTTTTTGGTTTAGACTATCTTATATTCAGATTTATTGGACCAAATAATATACATTCAATTCAGGCCAGAGTTTTGAAAGATGGGCAAAAAAATTCAACAAATATTAATTTTGTTGATAAGTTGATTTTTATTAATATAATATATTATTTTTGCTAGTTGATCTAAATATTTGTTATTTACTAGGTACAATAATAGTTCTTTGAGGAATCGGTGTCTACACGACGTATTGTTGAGATTGTTGTAATTTTAATTGAAAGTGTGATGAGTTTATTTAAAATTGTAAGAAATTTGCATTACTCATTAACTTAAGATTATAAATTAAATATAAAAATTTTAACATAATATCGTAATAGATTAATTTTAATTCTGTGCTTCATTATTGTAGAACAACTCTTGTACCATAGCATGTTAGTAAGTCTTAGCTCATGTAGACTGTGACATGATGTACTTCATTTGAGAATGTGGGTTGAGATTAACACGTTACTACATACATATAAATATGATGGGTATGAAAAGTTCACATGTTTCATTATCTTGAAAAAAATTAATGCAAACATTTCAACACGGTAATTCCTATGAATTTAGGAACGCAATTGCTTCGAATAAAGAGTTGACCAAATGTGCAGTGTTTTTTTTATAAGTAAACACCCCAATTTTTCATCCTTGCCAAGGTTTATCTCCTTGAGCAACATTTTATACCACTAGGCTACAAGCCCTTAGGTAAGCAAATGTGCAGTGTGAACAACTTTTTTACAACTAAATTGTATATGTACCGAAAAGGGGTTTGCCAAGGAAATTACATCACAAGTGTCGCATCACATAACTAGATAATGTCGTATCACATAATTAGATAGACGATAATCAGAATCATCATTCTTATTAAAACTATTTAAGATCAACATCTAGATGACAAAAAAAAATATAACCAAATCAAAAGTTCTTCTATTCTCACAAATCATTCGACATACAAATCAAGAAGATTACAAAACTTTAATTTGTCCGAATTCGATGCAACGTCCTTAATTTGTCCACAACCGCAACAGCAACTTCCGACATCTGGCCAACATCGTCAACCACACAGACAGTAGGTGGCGACATGATCACAAGCGAAGGTCTTGCCACCGTTCGAGGACCCGAATGGAGAGGAGACGAAGGGCAACTAAGAATAGCAAACAACAAGTTCAACCACATACCCTTGAAGAGAGGTGTCAAAGTTTTTACCCAAAGCTTAATTGGGCTGTCAACTTTCGAAAACCACGAGGATAAAGATTCTCCGATGGGCCTGGACTCTGCTCCTAATGTACATTTATCACAATGAATGGATTATATAAAAGAAACAAAAAAAAAATATGAGCCTTGCACTTTGGGCCAGTATCTGATTCCTAGATGGGCCTAAATTGAGGCAAATCAAAATCGAAGAGATCGACGTCGTGTCAGCCAAGCCCAAAATTGGTATTTTACTATTTTTCCCATGGGGGAAAAGTTTCGTGGATTTTTTTTTCTTCACTTTCTCACTGCTTTCATTAAATATAATTATAGAGGTTTTTCTGAACATGGTAGGTGAATTTGTTTTCTATTAAGTTTATACCGATAGACTGAGTGTCCACAAAGTATTCTTAATTTTTTTTATTGAAACAATCAAATATTCAGTTGTCCCTAACCCAATTAACAGTCTGATTCTTGTTCAATTTATAAGTAACTTTGAAATTCCCACTCCAATCAATACTTCATAAGCCCACCGAAAACATTATATTTGTAAAACAATACTAACTCATACCGAACAAACTTCACCATATATTCGCAATCTCACCTATTTTTTGGTTTGGCTCAAAGTTTGTTTATTGAAGTTAAAGCAACGAAATACCTTCCTATTTGCAATGTAGGGCAAATGTAAGTTTCAGAGCATAAAGCCAAAAGACCGCACAATATAAAAATATAGGTCAGAAATATAGGTGGAGTTAGGTACAAATGAATGCTGTTTTTACTTTTTAGAGGAATAAATAAATGCTGTTGGTGACTGCTTAATATATATACGGTTTTGTCTCTTTGAAGGTGATAAAGCTATAATAACCTTCGTTTTCTAAACTTCCCACCTTTCAAAATTTAACTTGAATGAAATTTTGATTGATCGGTATAATAATATTCAGATAAAATTTAGGAAAACCAAAAAATATTCTTCGCTTTTAGTATTTGGATGTTTTCTCGAAGTGGAGTGCAGGCAGGATTATATCCTATTCTCGCTCAAATAAGTGCAGAGTCGGCCCGTATTTGACCTTTCAGTACCTATCCACGGGCCCCAAGCCCACTATAATATTATTATTAACAAGGTGATACTTCACTTAGCACTTTGTTAGTTTAAAGTAATCTAATTAATTATAATGTTGTTTAAAATACATGAAAAATTAATGAAGTTAGGCTTATCAAGGTCAACAAAACCACAGTTTCAGTTTGCCCTGTCATTATAAATATTTATTGATAAAAGTATTTGAGTTGCAGTTAGCCAAATTACAAAGAATAATAAAACTCGTCTTACCAAACTTTGATAAAGTAATATTTTGCTAATTTGAATTCAAAGCTGTTAGTTATTTTACAATAGTCTCTCGCTATGCCGTATTTTGAAGGCCCCCAACTGCAATCAATCATCGTCCCCACAATTGACGGTGCAGAGTGGGTTCAATACGATCTACTACAAAAGTAGTTAAAGTTTTGGTGGGAGATGGACATCAATTAATTCCCACGCAACCATAATATGAGGGCAAAATATTGAGAGAATCTATTGCATACGTTTGGGAATATCTTTGTAAAAGGTTGCAAATTATAATGTAGTAAATCATGTCTAACATTTATCTTACTAAAATTCAGTTCAGTACTCCAATTACAAAGCCACCTGAAAATCCACAAAAATAATTATAATCCAAAAGAAATTTATCGTATTATTCGGTTTTACAAAACAAAAATTACACTAACGTTGACCATAAATTCAGCCACCGTGTAAGAGAGTATATTCCCCAAGCTTTTGACTAGTAATCTTCGAAAAAGAATCGTAAAACCATACTTAATGTTTCATTCCGACTTCTGTATTTTTGGATGTCTTGAAGCACGAAACCGATGGGCTAGTAGGATAAAGATGGTCCCACTGCTACGTAAATTGTTTTTGGTTATGGTTTGTTTGAGATAATGAGAGGTTAGTTACTTATTTTTGGTGAATATTCAGGTATCCGGCCCAGTCCATTATGGACTTTCAACGGGATCGATTATTTCTGTTCGAGGCGAGTCCCGGAGTTAAGGTTTTAAACTTCTCCCAACGCGTTACGGGGGATCGAACTTATTAGCTAGTTACTTATTAGGATCATATAATGGTGGGCCTATTAGCTAGTTTACGGGGCAGCTTTGTTACTTGGTTATGTTAAAGTGCTTCGGGGTCAAAGTTTGTTTGCGAAACATTTTCCCTCAAAACAAAGCGAGTCTTATTCAATTAATAAATTAATGAATTTTCAAATTAGGAACACCTGAACGGCAAAACCATCTTCTCTAATTTGGCACTAATTAAGTTGCTTAAAACTGTACTTAATTATATGTATCCAATTTGGGTTTCAATAACGTAGTTTTGTTAAAATTTATTAATAATTTTTTTTTTCGCAGTCTCCGATATTAGTTGGATCAAATGTATACAATGTTTTTTGTCTGAAATAGATACTAAATTTTGTAAATCTAATGATATAAATATTTGTTAATAAAATTATATTATTTCCTAAATATTTTATTCCACTGAAATTTGGAATTTGTCAAAATAGTTAATATCTAATGCGGAAAATATAACCACGTGGAAGTCCAAGAACTCGAACATGACAAGTGGCGTACTTACGGGAATTTAATATCAAACATCCCCTCTCAACTCGCATCCCGCCAACATAATTTAATTTTCCGAAACAAGTCAAAGTGGAATTAAAAATAAGTAAAAACTTGACATTGGAACTTAACAGCTTAATCTTATCCCAATTTCAATTTGGTCCCATTCAAGTTTCGGTACATAGTCAAATTGGTCAACTCCGCGACGCCGAATCTGGTGGCCAATAAAAACAGGGATTGATAAGAGATTCGATTATTGTTAAGTTGGATTCGCATGTTCATCGATATCGGTTCTTCCCCGACGAGTAGTACAATGAGGCATGGGTATTTTAAATTACTTAAAATCCAAGTGTTCGATGTTTTACATGCTCGCCAAATAAAACAATGTAAAATTAGATAATCCAAGATTCATAAGTGTTGGATAATCTTATTGTTAATTTTAAATAATAATTATTTTTTTGAAAAATGTAAAATTATTTCAAAATATATAATTCATAAATTGTTTGTTCCGCTAAAGAGTCAACTCTGAGAAAAAAATGCAAGGATCATACCGCACAAAGTAGGCAAATTCAAAATAGTGCTATTATTTATGAAAAATTACGAAAATTGTGTTGAATTTTTTTTTATTACCAAATTGATACCACGTAGGACTCCAATTTTTTCGTGACTTGGACTCAGCCACGAAAAAAAAAACTGAGACCAAGTAAAAAGAACCTGTGATTTGGTCTCCGGTCACCTAGACGATGATACAACAGAATAGAGAAGACCATGGCGTCGAATAACAGAGACACGATGGTTCGCGAGACTGTTACTGATGAGCTCGCGAGATCGTAATGAGTTGATTTCGATCAGTCTCGACCAATGGTTTGTTGCCATTGAGCCACAGTCGTGGAACTTCTCCGACGGATAGGGTCCTCGCCAAGTCGAAACTCGAAGTCCTTCACCGGATGTTGGACCTTCTCTCGCAGATCCAACTTCGTCTAAGGCGGGGAACGGAAGCCGAGGAGGACATATTCTTTTTGGAGAAGTCCTCCTCGCCGTAGAAGAATATGTGAGGGAGAGCTAGTCGAAGACAACAGCGGCAGAAGAGGGGAACCTCTTCGACAACATACTAATCTCATAGTTCTTTGCCGCCTCGTGCAGCAGGCTCTTCATGGCGTGATGAAATGAATCGTTGTCTAGGTGATCGGATCTGTGATTTGGTTTGAAATTTTTTTCTGTGGCTCGATTGTCACGGATAATTTTTTCGTGACTCAGTTCAAGTAAAAAAAAAACAAAATTTGGTGACCAATGTGGACACCAATTTGGTAATTAAAAAAATTCATCACCATTTTCTTATATCGTTTTATGTTCGTCAAATCACTAACCGAAGAATTTAAGTGGTTGCATTTAAACAAGTCCAGGCTCCAGTCTTTGTAAGGAATCGCTGACAGTTATTTTTGCATACAAACTAACAAGAGTTGTTTTCCCAGATAAATTATATTGTTAAAGTGAAAGAATATTACTTTATGCCTGTTTTGTTTTTTAAAGATGAATATTGACATAAACTTCCATCAAAACATGTTACGCTTAGCCATTAGGCAAAATAGTCGTTGGCTGCTAAACTTTGATCAATGAATAAAGAAAGCATTTTCACTAAAAAAAAAAGCCGTTGGCTTATACATGTTGTTTTACATAACTTAAACACATTGAACTAACTTTAAATTAAGTCCAAGACTTTACGGTCACATTGATCCAAGGCAAAATTTTATTTACAACGTTTAAAAAATACTGGAAAACCCAATTGTGTACAAGAAATATATCTGTTAAACTAAACCAAAAAGCATGCAAATTATATGATGGAATATTTGGATAGAAGCATAACAAGCCCTTTGGCAAGGCTTTTGAATTTAGAGAAGCAAAATGTTTCCCAAACATACCACCTAAAAAAAATTGTATGTTAAACTTTCAAACCTTTCTGAAAACTCTCATAATTATGGTACCAAGTACATCTCCGAGACCGAGATGCTGTTCCCCAATTTCATAGAGTGCGTATACCTCACGCCGATAGGTACATACGCATAAAGACAGGAGTGGAGTATACTACACCACCTGTCTGCCTTTGTGCTTACTAATTACTAATTAAGTCACCCCACCACTCTTCAGTGGACGCCTCCTCTCTCGCTTTCGCAATTTCATCGGTTCAAATCCGACAACACAGAGATTAGATTAGACACGAAAAAAATATCATCAATTTTTATCATTATAAAAAAGTATTCACTTTCGAATTGAGCTAAATTAAGCACTAAACCAGGTCAACCTCGTTAATAATCCCACGCCTAAATTAAACACCAACGTGAGCTAGGCCTCTTTTTAATCTAATTAATCCCTATTGGCTACTTCTCCTCTTAATTATCCAAAACTTGGAACTTTTGGTCCGACCCTGGGCGAGACCAGGGTTGGGTTCAAACCGGGTAGCTCAGCTTGACCACCAACAACAACAACCTCTTCCTCCTCCTTCATCTTGCGCATCTCCAGGACCTTCCTGTGGGAGTTGGAATGCAGCTCGCTGGAGAAAGTCGGGCTGCAAGCCGGCCGGTACTCCGGCAGCAACCTGCCGGATTTGAACCGGACCCCGCAGGCGTTGCAAAGGGTCTTCGCCCCGAGCGGGCCAGCTCGCCACTGGGGCGTCTTCTGGACCCCACAATGGCTACACCTCCTACCGCCCACCAGCAGCTGGGCCCCAGAACGTCTCCCTTCTCCCTCCCCCCGCCTCGCTTTCTGGCTCTTCCTCCCGGGTCCTGGTCTCCTAACCGGTTCAACCGGACAGGAAAATAGCCAAGCCCCGCCGGTCTGGTGGTTGGGGCTCGAGTAGGAATCGTACGAAGAGGTGGAGCTGGAGGAGGACTCCGTGGAAGGCGGAGCCCCAAGTGACCAGACCCGAACCCCGGTTCTGGTTCGCTTGCTCCTGGCCCTAGCCGGAACCGGAGCCAGGAAAACCATCCCTGGCTCCGGTTCACCCGGTCCGAACCGCTTCTTCTCCTCCTCCTCCTTGGGGAAGTGAATTCCGGGCGGGAAAGGAGTAGCGTACTCCGCGTTGGAGTCCTCCACGAAATGCGACAGCCACTCCAAGCTCGCCACGTCATCTTCCTAGAAAACCAGAAACCTTTTGTAAAACCTCCAAACAGAGAACAAGAGCCAAGAAGAGCTCATTTAAAAATGGAAAATTTAACTACGTACTGGAACAGGGTCAAACTCGTCTTTTCCTCCGTTGGAGACATCCACTAACCCGGCGTCGTTTTCGTTGTTCTCGCGGGGTACTTTTTCGACAAATTCCACCTCTTCCTCAACGTCGTCGTCTTCCTCCTCGTTGGAAAAATCTAGGAGGTCGTCCACGGAAAAGTCTTCACACGCGGCGGCGCCGTTTTGGAGGCAGTCGTCGACCAACGAAGACTTCACGAACGACAGCTCATTTCTGAAACTCGTCTTCAAGGCTGCCTCCATTTCTCTGGAAAATTGTACAAAGGTGGAGACTCACTCTACAAGGGAAAAAAAAGGTTGAAGAGAAGAAACAGGAGAGAGGAAGTAGTAGAAGTAAGTACTAAATAAGTGGTGGAAGAACTAACTAAGAAGGATGGGTGTGTTTGGTAAAGCATTAATTGAGAAATGGGAAAGCGTTTCCTTTTCCTTACTTAATACTCTAAATACTAAATAAGTAGTGCCCGTTTCTTCTCCCTACTTCTTATCTTTTTAACTTCTTTTGGTGCTTCATCTAAATTCTAAATGATTTTAGGGTTTTGGTCAATGCTCTGTTTTTATATTGACCTTGATAAAACAGAGAAAAAAATGATTTTTGGCATTTGTAATTTGAAGTAAAAAAAACAGAAATTTCACTCAGGTTGACACGGCGTTGTTTTATTTATTTGATTAATGATTTCTCATATATTCAATTTTATATGAAGTGAGGACCTCGATGTATTCTTTTTTCGAATTGGAAAATTCAAAATATTTGTGAAAATTATGAAACAAAGAAATCTCTGTCATTTTCGGTTGATGAATTTAGATGCACAGTGATATAGGGCATGCGAGTGAAAACGTATCGAAGTGAACATTGTCTAAAATAGTATATGTACCCGATCGCGTCCATGTCAATGTGGATAGTAGGTATAGATATACATGTAATAAATATGAGCAATTTTCGTTTTTGCCTAATTCATACGGAATAAACTACTTGTCCCAATAAAATTAACCCACGTTCCCATTAAAAATTATATATTGCTCTGCACGATTATATGAAATTTACAAGAAAATCTAACATATTTATAAAATCAATTTTCTCCCAATAATAATTGATTTTTTGTATCCGTTCTGGTAGATGGTGTTTTTCGTGTGACTTATTTATTTCCGGTTACGTTTGCATGCCGGTGTTTATTGCTTGTGAAATTATAAATAACGCATATGGCATTGTGCTACTAAACGTGTACAAATTCTATAATGCAATTAAATTAGTTGATAAAAGATTTGTTCTATGTTAATTGAATTTCTTGTACTATATCCAATTTTTTACATACTTCAGAAAAAACAAATAAAATACTTCGGTTTGGACAACGAGGTTCGTAGAACTGAAGAGATAATGATGTTGTCCGGCCAATCGTTAAGACCTAGGGGAACCGCCAACTTTCTGTAATTTTGTCCCGGCTTTTACTTTTTCTTTTCTTCGTTGATTGATAAACCTCGCTCTCTTTTTTACTTTTATCGTTTGTAGGAAAAAGAAACTGGCCCATCGCGCAGCATCGGGTGGACCAGCTACACTTACAACCCAAAGATATTTCTTTCGTTTTGGCCTATTCCCGCCATGATTGTCGCCGAATGTACACAGTTTCTCCTCTGGTTTTCCCGCTAAATTCTTCAAAATTTGATATTATTAACAGTTAAAAAAAATACCATAAATAACACTTTTTTAGTTAATCAAATTTCAAATTTTTGATTCTTGATATATAAAACTTTGGCACATTTTTCATTGTCAAGGAAATTACAATATTTTTAATTTACATCTCTTAAGAAATTTACCCGGATGGTGGGAACGTGATTGCTATTACTTATTGAAATAGTTGCATGCCGGTACGGCCCGCCCCTTTCTTTTCAATCTTTTGGAAGGACCGTTCATTTCTTGGCCTCTTCCGCGAGACAACATTCGTCAACGATATTAATAATCCGAGTTCTTTATCAATAAATATTTATGAGTCACCTTTCAAAAAATAAATAAATTAATGAGTTGTTATGATACGTGTCACGAGCAATGTCGCAACCCAATAACATTATAAAGTGGAGATTATAACATTAGGACACATCGTACACAACAACAATGAGTAAGCTGTACGGGAACCACATGTACCATTAGATTTTGAGTTTAGATTATTAAAATCAATTTTCTAATTCAACTCAAGAATGGTTGAGTCGATAATCTTTGCGAAACTTGGAGCAGAGGGACGTACTGAATGCAATAGAAAAGTGTGCAGAGGGAGAAAACGACCGAAGTACGGTAGCTTCTGAAGTTAGTTTCGAGTTGGGAAAGTCCACAATGAAATGTCCCTCGTTCCAGTTGTTTTGGTACGGTTCTTAATCCTATAGGCAAAGCCGACGAGCCATTTTAAATCTAGCAACAAACTAGCTAGGAAAGAAAGGATCATAAAATATGATGAACCATGTACTAGGCAACTTAAATTTGAAACGTTCGTTATTGAGTTACTTTTTTTATAACCAAAACTAATTGTAATGAGGATTTTTTTTTAATCGGCAAATACTGAAGATCACATGGATATAATTTTTTCGTAATAAATTTAACTATTGCCTTCTATTCTTCATCTTTTCTTTCCTTATGTTGTAGTTAATTGGTCACATCCTGCCAGTTAGGAAGCAATAGTCTGATAACCTCTTTTCACTTGTCGGAGTAAACCGTTTGGCAAGTTTTCACTAGACAACAGGGCAACGACCCAGACATGATGCATGAGTTGTTTCTCCGATTATTTTTTTATATTAGTTGTTATTGGGTCTACTACAATGTATAATCTAAATTTTAGTCCAATATAGGTTTTGAAAATCAATAAAAAAAATACAAATTTTCAAGAATGAAATTATGATTTTCTTAAACTATAATAATATATTACATGTCATTTCGAATAAGCAAAAAGTATGACGAGAATCATCTTGAAAATCAGTGATAGGAATCCGTCTTTTGCGCATAAAGCAATCTTCAATTGCGTGGAATATGCATTTAGATCAATTAGAGATAGTCCTCGTTTATATATTTTGTAAACTTCAAACTTCAATTATTCAACAATATCTATCTTAATACGAGATTTAAAACATACCGAATACTGTAAAATTATCATATTTTTGGTAATGATAATTGAACAAATAAGTTTTTAAAAAATTATCAAATATCTTTATTGGATTATCAATTTCATATTAAAAATTAAACTTTTTAAGATATACCTGAATCCACAACTTCGAAGTGGGAGCTATACACTAGTAGGATGTAACTATTACAATGAATATAACTTGACCTGTTGACCAATTAAAAAACTGAGAGTAATTAAAGATGCTGTCACGCTCAAATATCTTAAAGGGAAATGGACACTAAATATTTCATTTTAGGGACAGAGATCACGTAGAAGCAACGAATGTTTGGGCGACAATGTCACATGAGCGGTGGTTGCAAATCCGCGGCAACTTCCAACAATTTACATCAATTGTTACATGTTTTTAAGTTTTAAACTTAAACTTTTTGTCAAATTATCCTAAGTTTTAAAATTTCCAACTTGGTCTCCACCTCTCTTTCCTTCGACGAAAATGATTAAATGCGCACTTCAATATCTTCACCCAAGTGGTGGTGGTTACCTGTTGTGAGTTGATTAAGATTAGTAGCTGTCCAATCGTGTTCGTTAGTTGAATAAGAGATCAACCTATTTTATTTTTTTTGTCGTTGAGAAGAGAGATCAGTATAGTCCTATTTTGAATTTGGATATCATCGGTAACACTATCCATTCTCGTTTTTCTTTTGAAAACTTGACTATACAAGTTTTAAGGCCCATGAAACTTTAACAGTAAGCTTACATTTTGACTATTTGAGCTTTCAAATCCCATGTAAAAAAATAGTAATATACCTATAAATAGTATCAATAATTAGAGAAGGGTGCGAGAGGTCGTGAGTTCGATTCTAGCCACACCCACCCCCATAATGCCATTGAAACATTTCCTTCGTTTTAAGGGTTTTGTTTAATAATTATATGCCATCATATGAATTGCGGGGATAGCTCAGTTGGGAGAGCGTCAGACTGAAGATCTGAAGGTCGCGTGTTCGATCCACGCTCACCGCATTTTATTAATAATTAAAATCACCGTGCTTTTCTTCAAATTTTTTTGATCGGGCTGAGGTGTGGCGGTGGGCTAAGCACTGAACACTTTTGTATGTTTCTGGTGACATTTTAGAGGATATTTTTATGTTACTGATTTTCTATGCAATGTAAGTTTTTAACTGGTGGCAAACCATACACAGAACATGTACCAAATATTGGAACGCCTTTGCACTAAATAATGGCGTACGGTGTAACGATGGAAGAGATGTGGGTGGAGAATTGGCTGGGAAGGTTGACTCGGGATAGCGATCTCATCGAGGTAGACGGCGAGCGCCAATTTTGCGATTTTCCTGCTCGATCTTGCTGCATCAATCTTAATCACGGGAGGAAGAGATGAAGAAGGGGTGTCAATACGAAAAAAATAAATACCTTTGATCCGTGTTTGTAAGGTAAATTATTTACATTAAAATTATATATACCTCCTATCAAAAATTAAATTCGAAATCTTTATCAAGTCATTAACGTATCCAATTAAACCCTAAAAAGAGGCTAAAAAGAGAAATGAAGAACTCGAAATTTCACTCTGGATAAAATTTTTCCAGGCATCTTTAACTTTGAATTCTATTAATATATTCTACAGCAATAGTCCCTCGATATTTGCTTTTATTGATTGACCCATGGAGTTCGAAGAGATAAATTGATGTAAAAAACTGAGAATCAGTGGGTAATCATATTATATATTCGAGGGATAGATAAGATAAGATAAAATAAAAAAATAGAATTTCTTTAAATTAATAACAAAAATTGTATTGAGTCAAAATCAATATAAAAATATAATAACTTTTATAACGTGATAATCAGTATTTAAAAAAAATATTTAGTAGTACATTTCGGACTCAATTTTTGTATAAAATGATAATTTGTAATATATATATATATAAGTATATCACAACTTTAAAAATATTAATCTTTGTTAAATTTACTGACAAATTTTTTACATAATCATTTTATCTTCTTAATAGTCTTCAAAGAACATTGTTTTGTTGTAAGAAAATATATCACTCGAATATTATATTTGAATGATGTAGTAAATTAAAATATATGTAATTTGAATAAATATAAAATATTATTTTTTATTTAAGCATTTATTACTCAAAAATTTAATTTTACAAGTTGAAAAAAAATAAATTTCTTTCGTATATTAATTTATGCGAAAGTGATATTTTCTCCAATCTAGAAGGATTTTACTTTATTGGATCAATCTTTAAAATCAGGATATATATCTTAGCAATGGAGGCACTATCGAATTCATCTAAATAGCAAATAAATATTAGTCTTTTCATAATCATTAAATTCGCAATTGTTATGAAAACATGTAGAATCATTCTTTCTCAGCTTAAAATAAAAAAAATTAGCATTTTATTAAAATTAGTAGTTATATCATTAAATGGCGAATTTATGTACACTGGTTTTTAAAACTTTAAATTAAGATGTTAAAAATATTTTGTTATTTAATAGATAATAAGACATGAATCTTGAATTCGACTAAGAGGACATGAAAGCTTGGGTCATCACATAAAAAATCCAAAAGATCAAAGACATCATCTAAGGTCTGTCTCTAAATCTAGGACCTGATGCTAGATTTGGATCGTATAGACACTCACCTAACATCGTCACTCCTATTGAGATGAAGAATTTATAATACCTGTGCCAAATGCGGAACTTGACGGATCGCCAAAGATTCTAGTATTCAACCTCCTAAACTACATCCTCTCAGAAGATGTGATTGTAATTAGCACTTTATCTAACAAGGAATTGGTTATAGGCTGGACATATATGTACATAACATGTTATTGTGTGTATGAATGCGCTCCATACATACCCGGAATTTGGCGCAATCTCCACGAAATTTAAAAAGCTTTTGGGGAGAAGAGGGAACCAGCTGATGGATTCGCTCTGGTTACAGGAAGCCTTCTTCGGTCCATTTGAATTTGGCGCTCTCCTTTCTATATTTCTTTGCAATGTGGTTCCTCACGCGTTTATTGTCTGCTTCGAACACAAATGCCATTTCCCGAATCTGTGCATTTCACCGTTTAGCAAGTGCATTGTAAAAGTCGACAGGTAATATTTACGAAAAAGTTTCAGAATTATGACAGTTGAAGACCTAAAACTGACTGGTACCTCGATCAAAGAACTTGAAGTAAGATTCACGCTCTGCCCAGACAGAACTTCTTTGCCATTCACAAACACTAAACTTTTCCCGAGATTCTTCAAGTGGAAGGAACCATCTGCTTCCATCCTTATGAGTGCCTAGCAACCAAATGCACAAACCATTTACTTTTGTAATGCCATTCCGAGCAAACTAAGAGGGTTCAAGCTAAAATCAAGACAAAAATTAAGTCAAAGAACCAGAATTCTTGATTTGATCTATAAACGAGGCAGATTTTTATCAAGCCGTAATAAATATATCCGACTAAATGGTAATTACTTTTACGAATCCATCACAAATTTTAACAAGCCTGTCAGTAAGATCACTTGTGTTGACTGCCGTTGACTTACTGCCAGGAAGGAAAGATAAAGTATAACAAATCTCACCTGCCGTCTAGATATTTTATTTGCAGGACCTTCTCTAGCCAAGTCAATGTCAACATCCATATCCTCCGTTGCTCTGCCAAGAATGACCTACAGTACAAAACAAAATGGAGGTTACCAAACAACAACGAGTAACACTAACACATTGGATGGACAGGATTGCAACACCCAGAAAATAGAGGGAAGGAAGGGATTGAATGTTCAAATTTCTTCACATACCTCTGTTTGTTTAATGTAATGCTTCAGACGGTGGCCATACAAGACAGCGAATGCACCCTGAGATGCAATGCGTCGATGCATAGAAGACCGGGCACATTGTTCCAACCTCATAATTGTCCTCTTTGAATCCTCGCTTTGATATCTAACAGCTGATAATTTCAGATACATAACTAGTAAGTTTACCAGGATTCATAACTATGTAGCTTAATTTGTACTTGCACCTTTAATTGTCAAAACCGCATTATGACACATGGGCCACGACCAGCAAACAGGACCAAATACAACTGTGACAACTTACCCTCCATATCAAATGAATCCAAATCGTCAGGACATAAATCCAGGTCAAGTATCTGAAAATGGTTAACAATATAGCCATAGATGTAAAATAACATCAACCTTTACAAACAACAGAGACATGTGAGCATTAGAGTTTCTGGATTTTACCATGGCTTCGATATCTGAAAAGTTAGGAACATCATTATCACTCTCAGACTCGTACTGATTTAGTGTTGAAGGGTCAACATCTGATACAACAATATCTCCCACGGTGGTGCCGATTTCTGAGTTAGCTGCATTGGAGGCATTAAATGCACTTACTGACACTTTCTTAGCCCCTCCAAATACAGATATAGTTGGCAACGGCTGGATACTCCTACCCTGAGTTACATCTCCTGGAAATCCACCACCCTGTTTAATGATGCCAGTTGGAGATTTAAAACTTGGTGAACCATTCTGGATTTCGGTATTGACAATAGGCATTGCACCAGCTTCAATCATCAGAGATGTATTGAGACACTGTGGATGATTGTATTCTTCCTTTCGCCCTCCTTTCTTAACAGGAGGACGTCGTTTCAGCGGGACAAAATCATCATTGCATGGAATCACTGGATCCTCAGTGTTAAGCAAACATACTATTTCTTCCTTGCCGTTTTGCACAACGGAAGTACTTATTGCCCTGTCGGAGGATGGGAAATTTGTCTCCAAACAAGAAAGACTATTTTTCTCTGCGCCATCCGTACTGACGAGCCCCTGAGCCTCAATCTCCAACCCTGCACCAGTTGCAATTTGGAGTCCTTCGTCGGGAACTAACTCCTGCACTTCTGTTACCGTAGGAACATTCTCGATTCTAAGATCATCGGGAGCAGACACCAACAAACTAAGGCTGTCGTAGCTACACTTGTTCAAAGCATCTTCCCCGTCGACATCTATGAAATCCAGTCCATCATCCCCAGTCGCAAAGTTCATCAGTGCATCCGTTATGGTTGCGAAATCACATTCAAACAGCCCAACATCCCGATCCACATTCTCTCCGTAATCTATCACCACATCGCCACCTCCAACACCACGAGAACAGCACGGATCGACAGGTACCACGCCCAGCGGATTCGCATTGCAGCACTCATTCACGCCAAATCCGAAACCATCAATCCCAAAACTGCAATCCCCCCCAAACGGACGGAATCCCCCACCAGTGTCGGCACACCGAAGTTTCTTCCTCATCGAATTGTAAAGACGCCGCACGCTCTCCACCTTCCTTTTAACGGAGGACCTTGCTGCACTCTCCGGCCTACCACTACCACTACCAACACCAACACCACTACCTCCAGCATAGCTGCTACACGCGCCGGCACCGTAATTGAAGTACCTGATAGGGAAATCGGAGTTCGGGAAAGAGTAATCGGAGGAGAGCTGAAGGTGGACCATACGGGAGGAGGCCTCGGCGGCGACGTCTGCGTCGTAGAGGAGGGACCGCCACCGGTCCCGGAGCTCCCGGATCGTGAACCGCCGTGAGAACCTGACCGCTCCCTTGGCTAGGGCTTCCAACGTAGCTCCCGACTGAACAAATCAATTTCATCCTACCTTCTTAGGGTTTCGGAAATTAAAAAATAAAAAACAAAAGAGTGAAATTCGGGAGCGGCGTTTCGGGAATTTTACCTCGACGGCGTTCTTCAAGAGGAGGTCGTCCTCGGGGATCCACGGCGGAGGAGGGGCAGAAGCAGCCGGAGCTGCCATGCTGATTTTTCGCTAATTCTTCCTTTTTCTATTTAAATTTATTTTCTTTATTTGAAATTAAGCATTTATTTTGGGGGTGGCTTTACCGGGAAATGGAAATGGTGAAATAATTAAAGGTAATTAATTAATTATTAATAAACGTACTAAGAGAGAGAAACGTGAACTGAAACAAAAACTTGGTCTGGTGGAGCAGAAAGAGAAGTGTGTGTGGGACGCGGGTCGGGATCAATACCCGTTGGAATATTTCGGGTCCCGGGGAGGGGAACAAGAAATTACAGATTGGTGCTTCAAGTTTCTGATGATTACCGTTATTGTCCAACTTTATGAGAATTTACGCTTCATTCAAATTGTTAGAATATTTGAAGTCGGAAAAACTTTCACAAGTGTTTATATTGTTGTGTTATAAAAAATTTAATTTTGAGATTTGATTAAATAAATTAAAAATTTGTTAGTTACTCCAGATACTTATTATGCCCTAGATTGATGTGTCTTTGTAGTAAATTTGTTGTCAAATTAATTTTCTTATGATCTTATATAACAACCCATACCAACTTATTCTAAACACTAACGAGTCATTGCAAAATTCTCAAAATATTTTTTTCGAACAAAAAATATCATAACAATTTAAATATACAAACAGACAGGTAGAATACTTTCTTAACATCATTCTCAAGGTTCGTCCAAACAACATAAAAATATTACTTTTATGTAATATTAATTATTTGTAGAAACAATCTTGTAGTAATCTGTTTTAAGAAAACAGAGCATAGTAACAGCGGTACTTAAAACCAGTAATCATTTCCTTCCAATCTGTCGCACACTCCCGAACTCTGTCGTCCGTACCGATCACCCAGCAGGAAACGACAGGCATAATTTTGTCTACCGTGATAGCAACAAGCCCACGCCAACCATGTCCCATCATGAGAATCGTATGATTCTGATCCTTTTCTTACTCGGGCAACCGGTTGTTCGGTGGCAATCCTAATATGCATATTGCTTCCTTAAATCAGGATACATATATTTTTAGAAGAAACATCACACTTCATCATAAGTCTAGTTACTTTTTAACCAATTGTACTAATTAGACAGTACCGAGTTCTAGCTAGCAGAAAAACACAATAGATAGGTGATCATCACCACAAAGTTTGCAAATGATCAGAGTGAACTATAAGTAGCTAGCCCGAATAATTAATCGGATATTTCAAGCAAGACGGAGCTGGTGGAATCCAAATCCTCCGGGAGCTTGTCGAGCATTGTGGTGGTGGATGGGATAAGGGTAGCCCACCGGTGCTCCATTCGCCACCGTGATGCTGGAATCATAATCCGGTTCGCTCTCCACCAACCCGTAATGCGGATCATCATATTTCACTCCCTAAGTTAGCCATTTAGTTAAAGTCAATGATCAAGATCAAAAATTCAAAAACGAACATAGTGGGAGGGTGTGGATTCTCACTAGTTGAAGGAGGAGTTCAGCATTGACCTGCTCCAAACTTGTTACCTGAAATTAAGCATCTGTGTTATTAACCATACAATAAGAAATAATTTATTTACCAAACATATCAACAAGTACTTAATTGTTTGGACCAAATCATAATCAAACCTTTTTCTTGCTGGTGCCTGTCTTTGTCTTGATGTCATGCAGCTGGAAACATAGAATTTCAAGTTTTTAGCTTCAAATTAAGTAAGAGCTATTATGGCTTAATTTAGTCGCATAACAAACAAAAAAAACATGCAATATGATTAGAGGATCACTTTGCAAGCTCACATCGGGAAGGAAGTGTTAGAGAATTGGAAAGTGTGAATAAAAAAAAATTGGTTTGAGTTTGGTGGGAATGAATCCTAGCCATTGGTTGAGTTTGGTAGGAATGAATCCTAGCCATTGTTGAGTTTGGTGGGAATGAATCCTAGCCATTGATTTGAGTTGGTGGGATTGAATCCTAGCCATTGATTGTGATTGTTGGAAGGTCTTGGTTGCCTATATAAGGAGCCTTCATCCAACATTCCAAATTATCCCAAGCTCACACACTTCTTGAGCTCTCTACTTCTCCCTCTTAGTTCATAGTTTTTCTGTCCCGCATAAGTGTCGGAGTTCTAAGGCTGCCTAAGGTTCGAAAGGTGTTCAATAGTGCTTCCTATTGTTCACGAGTTTGGGCGTTGTACCTTGGGAGCTCTATTACCCACGGAGGCCTGAAGCATATAGGCGGGTAATAAGAGTTTAAGGGCACACGGTGAAACTGTGGCCTCGTCCAGGATCTAAATCCAAAGTCATCCATTCCTGTCCGAAGGTTATACACACTTACCTACAAGTGTGATCGTGAGCATATTATAAAAACTCTTCCCTCGTTATATTAAGAAATCATTACATTTAACAAGTGTCTATGATCGTTATTAATGTACTAAGATATTATTACATTTAACAGCTGTCTTTGATCTCGTTATTACTTTCATTAAATTACGAATTTGTACCAACAGGAAGCAGCTATGAAAACTATTGAAAGCAAAAGCCAGAGAGCATGAATTAGTACTAACTATTAAAGAAAATCTGAATCCGCGCATTCTAACTTAGAGAAGTCTCGTGTTCGAGTTATTGAAAACGAAACGGTGTTAAATACCCGTTGAGAGATCTCTGACAATATTCAGAAGTCCTACGTGCTAAATCGAACTACTGTAAACGGGATAATTGACATTTTGGGAAGAAAAGCTTCTAACCTTCCTTTCACGTATAGCATCCACGGAAGACTGCATCGACTGTTCCAAATTGTGCAGCTCATCAAAGCTGAGGCCGTCCAAGTCCTCACCCATCCTTTGCCTTCAAATAAAAATCACATATATTAATAGGGCTAGGCTAGGTCAAACAAATTAATTAGATCAATTTTTAAATATATTTTCTTGTTAATTTTCTCTTTAGAGGCACACCTGATCTCTCTTCTCAGCTTGTAGTTAACATCCTTCAGTTTCCTCAAGCTCTCTTGCATCCTCTGTGTAATAATTTTCAGAAAATACATAAAATCACAAAAGGAAGAATAATTCCAAAGCTCCCACCCAAAATTAAATAATATGACATAAACAAAAATTAACCTCATAGTGAGTGCTCCACAGATCTATGTTCAGGGCCTTCTGATACTGGTCGTATATCTTCTTCGTCCTATAGTTCACATAAAAAAATTATATTCAAAGCAAATCACTTCGAATTTTCGAGGTCCAGAGTTCAAACCCCGGGAAAGAGAGATATATATAAATCTACGTACGTTATGTTAGGGCTAATGAACTCGTGTAGCTTCCTGGAGCCGGAGATCATGATAATGGAGACCTTAGCGTCGCAAAGGACGGTGAGCTCCTGGGCCTTCTTGAAGATGCCGTTTCTTCTCTTGGAGTAGGTCACTTGCCTGTTGGTCTGGTTCTCTATCTTCTTGATCTCGATCTTCCCGCGACCCATCACCTTCTTTTCTTCGCCCGCCTGAGGCTCGCTTGACTGATCTCTATATGCAAACATAAGAAGAAGAGGAGGAGGAGGAGAGGAAGAGGAGGAAGAAGAAGAAGCTTGAGGTGAGATATTAATACTGCAAGGAGCTTTAGCTAGAGACTAGTAGGGTATCATTATTTGTGTGAGTAGTTGGTAAGAAAAAGCTAATTTTTATACTACATTGTATCCAAAATACCTACCAAATTGATCGATCTAATTTTGAGTTTTTTTTTATAAAATTTATTTTTTATACCATAAAAATGTCATAGTTAAACTCAAAATTTTAAAATATTTATAACATATATTGACGTTGAACTACAATCTCTATAAATTAGATAAAATTAGATTTAGAGATGGATTCGAAACCTGGTTTGACCGTTCTCAAAATATGAAATTTGAATTAAAATCTTTTTATCAGATTTTGAGAGAGTTCACAAACCGATGAATCAATATGTTTGAAAAAATAATAACAATAGAGTCCCACATTTAGCTCCAAAATAATTAAAATTTAACCTAATTTAAAGGTCCCTACGAACAAAAACCAACAACGAAACTTTATATGAAGGTTCAAGGACGGTTCTGTGAACTGTGATCACATATTAGGTTCCTATTATTTGAATCGCCAGTTAGACAATTCGATCCAAACATTAACATCCTATGTTTTTTTTTTGGTGAATATTAACATCCTATGTTTGAAATCTAAAAATTTTCAAATACGAGGTCCTTTGTTTTGGTGCTTCGACCTTCTTTGACTTATGTGGTGTAATTGTATTTTTGTTCTTCTTTTGATGTGGTATATGGGTTTTCTCACTAGTTTGTATTTTGATAGACATTTTTTTACTCCTTTTAGATAATATTTATCAGTACGTTGTTTCGATGTGTATTATATATAACACTTAATGTATTTAGTGAATTACACATTTTAATTATAATTTTTTTGTGAAATGTGTGAAAACCTTTTCAATTATTTGGGATTTTCAACATAAAGCAACATTGAAAGTATTCAGGGAATTCTTCAGTGGGGGAGATGAGTGTGATAGAGAGAGAGATTAGGTTGGTTCCTAAATAAGGGAATGGAGCTGGAGAAAGTCAATTGTTTTATAACCAAATTGAGGATTCCAAATTTGTGAAGGCGGTGGCCTGGGTAGGATCTGTGGGCAGGGGAGGAAGTGGTAACGTGAAAGGTGTTGGGAGGCTGCAGCTTTGTGAGTTTGACAGGACCTGGAAACCATTTTGATGATTCCTCTGAAGGTAGGTTTGCTCTGATTTATTGGCATATTTTCCTTGCAAGGTAATTGTCTCTTTTATGGTTTTCCTTGTCTACTATTTGCTCACTTCATTTTTCCAAAATTATAATTTTAGTTCTATTGTTTTTTTAGAAATATTGAATTTTATAAGAGTTGTGTGTATTATTGTAAAAAAAAATTGGCCAATAACATTCATTGAGCAATACCACATTAGTTTTTTTTCATTAAAAAGTCACACAATATGCACCTCTTTTGATATTAGATATGCTAAATTAGGAACAACTATTTAAATTAATTGATAACAATACTCTGCTCTAATTTAACAAAGATAATAAGTTTTGAGTTTTGATAATGTAAGAGTGTTAAGTCTTTCCACATTTTATGATTATATTACACAAATTTGAATTCTGTTCACTTGACTGAAGCCAAATCAATTCCTCACCCCTCTTATTTTGTACCATACTTTCTAAACCGTCCTTTTTGAAGTCGTAAAAATTAATAATTTAATTAGCAGCTGATGATAAGACAAGCCGCCTGTTAAGTTATGAAAAGCAGGCGCTAATGTCAGCGTCGGGGAGCGAGCGGTCTCGGGATTTCTTTTCGTAGATGTTAACGTTGGTGTTTTATGTCCCATCTAATCATAATAATCTCCCTTCTCCGGTCACGTGACTTCTTTCACGTCGTTTCTAAGATCATCGAAGCCGTTACTCATTCATCGAAAACAAAAAGAAAATCACTGACCAATTCCCCGATTTCCAACTTCATATATTGTTGGATGTCCAGTCCCTCGTTCCGGTTAACCTATTTGTTAATTAACTTTTGGTTAGCTATAGTCAGATATTGGTGATGGTTTAACTTGGTGAAAATCAAATTAAGTAGCAAATTTGGAATTTATGTTATTGTGTACATCATTATAGTTTAATTATTTTTTCAAATTCAATCTCGGATAAATATAAAATTAATGCATAAAATTTATGACTTAAAATTAAAATTTTCAAAAGTAGAATATCGTTTTGAAGATAGTCCAAGCAGGACTTTCTATATTACATTTAATCTCTTATAATTTGACATATTTGTCTCCCGTCTTCTTCTATTTCACAAATTGATAAAAAAAATTCCTAATTTAACAAAATTGTACTTTGAGACGTTTGAAGTAGAAACTATAATTTTTTTTATTAATAAAATAGGCAAATGACAAAAATATTTTTCCCTCCTATGCCCTTCTCTCTCTCTCTCCTGTTCTCCGCCCTCCTCTTTCTTTCCCCTCCTCTTTCTTCTCTCTCTTTCCTCCTTGTTCTTGTCCTCCTCTTTTTCTCTGGACTCCCCTCTCCTTCGCCCTCCTCCTCTTTCTCATCTCCCTCTCCCTCCTTCCTCCTCCTCTGGACTATCCCCTCTCCTCCTCCTCTTCCCCCTTCTTCCCTCCTCATCCGAACTCCCCCCTCTCCTCCTCCTTCTCTTTCTCTCCCCTCCTCCCTCTTCTTCCAGATTCTCTTCTCTCTTCCTCTTTCTCCTCTTCCACCATCTTCTTCTTCTTTCGGATTTTCCATCTCCTCTTTCTCCTCCTCCGGACTCCCATCTCCTCCCTTCTTTCTTTTTCGTCCTCAACCCTCCTCATCTTCTTCTTTCTTCCTCTCTTCTTTCAGACTCCTCCCTCTCCTCCTCGTTAACGAGATTTGGATTAGAGGAGGAGAGAGAGTGTTTTTCTTTGGTCAAAAATATTTTTGTCATTTCTCGCGGTTTCTTGTCATCCGATTTCAGCATCAAGTATCTAAGAGTACGATTTTGCAAACGAATTTTTTTAATCAATTTACGGAATAGAAAAAGATATTAAACAAATATATGACAAATATGTCAAATTAAAATAAGCTAAATATAATTTATTCTTAGTTGAAAATTGGATTACCTAGAAAGACATCTGGACTTGTGGGAGGATGATGCATAACATGTGAGCATCCAAACACGCACGTCCACATTATAATTTGGAAAAAAAACAGATTCGATATTAAATAAATGGGGTTTTAGGTGTTTGTTTACTTGATTATTTTGAGATTTTGAAAGGGACTAATACGGGTTTGAATTCCATAATTAATACACCCATCACGCATTGAGCTACAATTTTGAGGAAGTGGATACCCTCGAGACAAAAGACCTTGTCCCTATTTAGGGACAAGGTTAATATAGTCAATTAGCTTAAACCACTAATTAAGGAGTTTCTCTCTCCATTAATAACACCCCACCTAATTAGGATTAAACCATAACCATCCCACCTAATTCGATGCAATCCCATTAATTACGTATATTCTCTCTCCAGTAAATACATTTTTTTTCCTAAACCCTATTTTGAGCTGTCATTAGTTCTAAATATAATTAAATCAAAAATCAGTGATTTATTGTCCGACATTACTGGTTTATCGTCCGATATTACTGGTTTGTGGTCCGACATTACTAGTTTATGGTCCGATATTACTGGTTTGTGGTCCGATATTACTGGTTTATAGTCCGACATTACTGGTTTATAGTCTGACATTAGTGTTTATGATCCGATATTACTGGTTTATGTTCTGACATTACTGGTTTGTGATCCGACATTACTGGTTTATAGTTCGACATTACTGGTTTATGGTCCCACATTACTGGTTTGTAGTCTAACATTACTGATTTTAGTCCGACATTAGTGTTTATGGTCCAATATTACTGGTTTGTGTTCTGACATTACTGGTTTGTGGTCCGGTATTACTGGTTTATGGTCCGACATTACTGGTTTGTAGTCCGACATTACTGGTTTGTGGTCCGATATTACTGGTTTATAGTCCGACATTACTGGTTTATAGTCCGATATTACTGGTTCATATGTTAATATTTTTAATTAAGTAGAGAGAGAGGAAGATGGATGGTTTCGTTTGATTAATTAGAGAAAGTAGGTAATTATGGCAGAGAAAGTGGGTGGTTACGTTTTTTAAAATCTTAATTAGTGGGTGGATTGGTTAGAGATAATTAATGGAGTGGAGAGAGAAAGGAATAATAAAGGTCCCTATATTAAATGCTGGGAGTTTTTAAGTTTTGGCAAAAGTCGTAAATGCCCTAGTATTAATAGCCATTAGATTAGAATCTTTTTTAGCATATTCTAATCTAATGGTCGAGATCTTTGTCCTTATTTAGGGACAAAATATTTTGTCCCCAAGATATCCAATTCCCAATTTTGAAGTCTTTTTCGCGTAATTACAAATGGGGTTTTGACTCTTTGTTTTTCTTTGAAATTTCATAAAGTGACCTTTGGAAAAAGGGTCTCAGTGTAGTACAGGCAGTCGGCGGGTCTACTTTTCTTAGGCATAAAACATTTAAAAAGTTATAAATAGAGTCCAAAGAATAAAGAGCAAATTGCTCTCAGGTCCCTAATGTTTGCTAAAATTATTATTTTCGTTCCTCCTTTTTCGGAAAAGATACTTTCGTCCCCCACATTTGCTTAATTATCACTCTTAGGTCCCTAGTTTCGGTTTCGAAAAATTTATCCGGTACTTAGGAACCTAAAATGACTCTTTTTTCCTTTAGTTAAAATTAAAAAAATATAAAAATTATTTTTTTCTTGTTTGATTTAGGTCGTGGAGATGGTGGACTCTTTTGGTGAAATGACTCTTTTGCCCTCTTGCCCTATATTTTTATCTTATTTTTTAAATTTTTAAATAAAGGGCAAAAAAGTCATTTCAGGTTCCTTGTTACCGGAAAAATTTCCTGAAATCGGAACTAGGGACCTTAGAATGACATTTAAGCAAAGTAGGGGGACGAAAATCTCTTTTTCAAAACAGGAGCGACAAAAATAGTGATTTCAGCAAAGGTGAGGGACCTGAGGACAATTTGCTCAAGAATAAATTGTAACCGAAGACTAAAAAGAGAAAAAAAGACTTATGAACAATTCTAATTTTATAAAAAAAAAAAAGGCTAAAATATTCATAGAAGAGATAACAATTAAGTTATCGGTTATTTTCAGACTCGATTCCCAGCCAGATTATTTGGTTTGGATCGAAAAAGTTTCGTGATTTTTCTCACCCATAGTTGATGTCAATTTGACTGAGTAAAAACAGGTAAAAGCAACTTTCATGGAATAAATATATATTTAGAAGTGAGTAAATCGTGTCCCCTGTAACCTACAACTGAGACGACCCATAGTTAGCAACACCATGGAGTATGGTTAATGCGTACACGTACTGGTACCATCTTGACGTGGCAACAGCATTAAATTCCCACCTGTGACCCTCAAAACAAACATACAACATTCAACAAAAAAGATTGAGGCGATCTTCCATTTTTTAGTTTTTCTCTACCGAAAGTCACTGGTCCTGTACACAACTAAGGTCATAGACATTAATTTATAGATAAGCTAGGCCGTCTATATAACATTCAATATTGGATATCAGTTGGGTATTGGCTCGTAAAAGAATAATAAGAGTGTGAGCGGGAAAGAAATGGAGGGAATTGAAGAGAGGTCGTTGGGTGAGCTGAGGGAGACGTTTAGGAGTGGGAGGACAAGAAGCGTCTCGTGGAGGAAGAACCAGCTCAAGGCCATTCTTGACCTTGTCCGTGAAAACGAGGACATGATCTTCGATGCCCTAGACCGAGATCTTGGCAAACATCCTGTCGAAGCGTATCGGGACGAGGTAATTAGTTTGCACCAACCAATTAACAATTTCATTTTCTTTTACGTGTAAAAAAAAATTGTCAATTATGTTTATTTCGTGTTACAGTCACTCTTACGCGATCTAAAACCTTGAAATTACGATTATTTTGTGAAAAACTAAAGGCAGTGATTTCATATCCGTATGAATTAACTCATTGCATAAGCATTCATTAGCAATAGTTGTTCTTCTCTCTTTCTCTCTCGAGTCCGAAAATTTCGGGTATATAAGAGTTTGCCCGAAAGTTTCGAGATACGTGTCCAACGTTCTTGGAAACCCCCATTGTATTTTGGGGACAATTACCGTAGCCCGTAGTGCACTGAAATATACGGGACAATCTTGTCTTACGGAGAAAGTGTCCAACACTTGCCTCGACTATAGTCCGATCCTAATCAAGTAATTGTATCCGTAACCAACAAATGTCTAGTTGATTATAAGTTTGACGTCTCCGAAATCTTTCTTACCGTCCTAAGATTCTGTCTGACTTAACTAATCCAAATTAAGTTTCACTGACCTTCATCAGATTCTCTTTGACGAAAAATATTGAACCTAATAACAAATGGGTAGTAAAAACTCTTCTAATTGAGATTGGTGGTATTCATGGAATGTGACAAAATTAGGTGGTCAGTAGTGGCTGGCTTTCCTTATGGTGTTGGGAGCTAGTTTTTATTTATAAAGTATGTGCTATTTCTATAGATGTTTCTAGTTCTATTTGTGTAATTGTCAGATTATTACTTTGGGGTTTTCTTCGAGGATTAATACAATTTACTTTGCAATAAAGAGTTGGTCAAGTAGTTCAGTGGACGTTAGTCGCTCCAGACCATAAAATAGGGAAGTACGCCAAATAGACCAAATCAAAGCGACAGGGATGACGGTGAAGTTGTTGTCTTCTTTTAGCTTCCTTTCAAAAAAGTTACGGTATGTTCTTTCAACCTAAACCATCACTAGTTCAAATGAAACCTAAATAGTTAATATATCTTTTGTGGATTTTAAATAGCCCAAATAAGTTAATCCTCTTTTTAAAGATAAATAAGTCTCCTCTTAAAAATGAGATGTTAGGTCGTTCCACCAAATAACGCCGTACATATGTATATGATATCTGGAACATGAACCTTGTTCAAATTTTGACTGGCATGTAACTAAAATATAATTATAGACCTTCTTTATTTTTTTCTTTAAAAAAATTCACCACCGGTTCAACCGAAGTTTTGTAGGATGGTCCGAGTTCATATCTACAGATCATAGAACAACCAATTTCAAAGCCGTACGAACCGTGGCCAGGACTACATGCCTATGGTCTATTAATCACAATAAATGTGAATTTGGTAAAAGAGGTACCAATAGAATAGGTGACACAACGGTCGCCATTAATATTGGCAACTTGCTCAATCGATTCCCTCAGGCACCTTATCTCATCAGCCAGAGTACTGTCCATCTTCATCTCATGCGTTGTTGTTGTTATTTATTGTTCTGATGTGTCATTTTTGTTTACATTGATATGATGGAAATCTTCGTGGCTTCTTTATTTCCCATATCCGGATCTCAATCAATTAATTAATTGTTGCTTATTACAAGGTTTCCAACATCCAGCTTCCTGTAGATCACTTAATTGTATATCTATCTATACACGTTACAAATTATGACATAAGTTTTTTTAAAAAAATAATAAGTTGTGACATGTGGTGAAATCATAAATTTGATTTTTCGGCTGGTATAATCTATATGATCATACTTTTTAATCATTGACTAAACCGAAAGGAAAAAAAAAACAATGGTGCGTACAGATACACTTATATAAGTAAGGATTGTAAAAAAGAAATATTTATAGCGAGCTATCTAGTTCAGAGCCAACTTAGTTTGAAAACAGGTGCAGAATGTAAATTCTCCAGATTTAGTTCACAACATACAATTGGAGTTCGTAAACTTGCTCCTTTAAGATTAAATACACGCTGAAGGAAAATAAAATTAATAAATGTCACATTTTGTGAATGTCACGCTTGAGAGAGAATTCAGAAATTTCATAAATGCTCGTCGTGTGTGTAGGTCGGCATCGTAAAAAAATCGGCGGTCTATGCCTTGAGCTGCGTGGAGAAATGGATGTCTCCCAAAAAGGTAAGAATTTTTACATCATGGATTTCCTTGTTGGATATATCGGAAAGTTTAGAGGAAAAAGGAACAAAAATTTGATCTTGGAGATGCACTGTATTTATAACTAATGTGATATGCAATTAACACTCGATTTAAAGACATTAATCATAATTATAATTTGCCACTGATTCTAGTTCAGTTCTCACTTCTGATCGAATAAATTCTTGGATGAGCAGAGGAGCATACCGTTGATTTTATTTCCTACAAGTGGGAAGCTGCTGCCTGAACCATTCGGAGTGGTTCTGATAATAGGAGCCTGGAATTTCCCTGTTAGTGAGTCAATCATCTCTTCTCTGCAAGTATATGTTGGTTTCACCATTCTCGAGTTCGTTCGTAGGTGTACTAATTACGCAATGACAGCAATCCTCTTACATTTCATGTCTGGATGCAGCGTTGCTGTTGGATCCTCTGATAGGAGCAATATCAGCGGGAAACACGGTGATGCTGAAACCGTCAGAGTTAGCACCAATCTCCTCCTCTTTGATGGCCAGCCTTATCACCAAGTACCTAGATAACGAGGCAATCAAGGTCGCCGAAGGTGGGTCGGATGTTTGCGAGCGACTTCTGCATCAGCAATGGGACAAGATATTTTTCACTGGTACCAATAGATTGCTCCTTTGAGAGTTATTTGTGTTAGTTATGGGGATTTTTGAGTTGTCTGATTCCGTATTGATTGTGCGTATAGGTAGTCCTCGAGTAGGACGCATGGTAATGACTGCGGCTGCGCGGCATTTAACTCCTGTCACTCTTGAGTTGGGTGGAAAAAGTCCTGCCATTTTGGATATCTTCTCCGAACCCGACGAAATGAAGGTGATAGCTAAGAGAATAGTGGGAGCCAAATGGGGTTCCGGTTGTGGTCAGGCGTGCATTGGTGTAGACTACTTATTGGTGGAAGAGAAGTTTGCTTCTGATGTGGTATGGCCTAAAACTTAATTACATGGTTGGTCTTTCTTTTGGTAACCAGTTAAAAGAAGTAAAAGAGCTGGCAATCCTTTTGGTTTCTTTCAGATAAACTCGCTGAAAAGAATTATCAGAAAATTCTATGGCGAAAATCCAGTAGAATCAAATAGCATTTGCAGAATTGTTAACCACAAGAACTTTGAGAGACTATCGACAATGCTCAAGGATCCTGAGGTTGCTGCTTCCATTGTTCATGGTGGTTCACTTCACGAAGACAAATTGTAAGATGCGTTGCCTTAATTGCTCTGGAAACATCTGCTTATGAGCTGTTGCAGACCTGCTAATAGCCTCTGAAATTTGTTGTCATAATCTTGGCAGGTTTATTGAACCCACAATCCTGTTAAATCCTCCACTTGATTCTGAGATCATGACGGACGAAATCTTTGGCCCCTTGCTTCCTATCATTACAGTATGGATAATTATCGCCGTTCACTTCCTGAGACGAAAAACATGTGATCAATGCACCTGAGACCTTGATCATATGCTTGTGATCAGTTCTCATTTTCTCATAAATGATCTTTTTATGATCATATCGTTCAACAATGGCAACCATGTAATGCCTGCCAAGTTAAACCAAATGTGTTCACTCTCTTTCTAAATCCACAGAACGTTATGTGCAGGTGAGCAACATTCAGGAAAGCATCGAGTACCTAAAGTTGAGGCCGAAACCGCTCGTCATCTATGCATTCACCAAGAATGAAGCATTCAAGAAGCAGATCATAGCTCAAACATCCTCAGGGAGCCTGGTATTCAATGATACTCTAGTTCAGGTATTGCTCCACCGACTAATGCCCCCTCTAACCTTCATTGTACGTACAAGCTGCATTAACTTGTCGGTCTACGCTGTAGTTCATATGCGACGAGCTGCCTTTTGGAGGCGTCGGGCAGAGCGGATTCGGGAGGTACCACGGGAAGTTCTCATTCGACACGTTTAGCCATGAGAAGGCAGTGCTGGAGAGAGCCTTCTACCCCGAACTGGAGCCGAGGTATCCTCCTTGGAACAGCTTCAAGCTCAAGTTCCTCAAGTTGGCCTACGACTTTGACTACTTGGGACTCGGCTTGCTCCTCCTGGGTTTGAAGAAATAGTCCTTTGTGACTCCCTGCCGTTGAATGTTCTCTGGCTTTTATCTGCCTTAATTAATAATTACACTAAGATTTGATCTAATATCATAATTAGAACATGGTTTGTTTGTTGTTCTGCTCTCAACTAGAATTAAACAATTGTAAAATCCAGGCTGAAAATAATCGAATACAATCAGTCGGGTGTCTTATTACATCTTCTAACAAATTTTGCATAATGATATGTGATACAATACCGGGTTTCTACAATTTCATAGTTTGGAATGGAATTCCATTTCTTTTAAGTTGATTAGTGTGTTAACAAACAATTGATTTTTTGAAATGGAAATCTCTTTAAAGAGGTCGGAATACCAGTAACCAAAATATGAATTTGTAGAAAATAATAAATATCCAGTTGGTGACGTTGACATATTTTGAAATGAAAGATGCGGATTTGGAATAGAAATATGTTTTCTCTAGATACTGAATGGTTGTTGTTTTATTATGAAATTAATTTCAAATTAGATAAAAGCTTGCTTTTAAAGACATTAATGGAAATTCTCCAGGACTTAATTTAGTATATTTGGGAATTTCAATGGTCAAAGGGAAATTACGTTCCGGCCCCAATGGAACACCGCCACGTGTCAGATCCACCCCTGTCCAATGAAGTCAAAAATCGGTACCAATAAGAACCCGCCGCGACCCCTAATTATAATGGAATGGAAGCGAGTCCTATACCGGCGATTAAACATCGTCCCATCGTCTCTCGAACCCCGCGTGCCACGTCATCACGACCACCCCCACCACCGTCCAGTAACCGTCGCTATCCTCCCCGTTACGGAGATGCCCGGGCCCACTCCGGACTCCCGATGAGCCGCCCGTCCTTCGCGAGAACCACAACTTTTTTCACGGCCCCGTCAACTATCGCCGCCGCCGGTCACAGATTCCGTCAAAGCCGAACCCGGAGGTTCTCATTTAATCAAGACATGGCAACGAAGGAGCCGAAGGAGAAGAATGAGGTGAGGAAGGAGGAGGATAACGGAAAACCGGTGGCCGAGGCCAAGAGCGAGGTGGCTCCGCCTCCGCCGCCGCCGGAGAAGCCGGAGGCGGGGGATTGCTGCGGGAGCGGATGCGTGAGGTGCGTTTGGGATGTGTACTACGAGGAGCTCGAGGATTATAACAAGCTCTACGGATCTGACCCAAATCACGGGGCATCTTGATTTGATTCCTCTTTTATTTATTTCGAAAGGTTAATATCGTTGAATATTTCTTCCATTGTTAATTGATACAGATTAGAGGATAATTATGATTATTGTGGGGAAATAATATCTCAGCGTCAATATTTCCGTGTTCAAGCTTGTTTTCTCTTCTCCTTCTCCGAGAAGTCTGGTCGTTGGTCGTCGTGGTGGGTTAGATTGATAAAAGGTGAAAAGAAATGGTGTTTTATGTTGTAGAGAAGAACCGAAGAACAAGGCTAAAGAACCATTCTCATTGAATCGTAATCATTCAGTCTAAAATGCCCAGAGGGCTATCACCAGCTTTATAGTAGCTTGGTCCAATACAAAGATGACATCTGTAAAATACGGATAAAAGGAAGGATATTTCCGTAAATTAACTATCCTATTGTTGTAACAACTTTCGTCCTTCTTCTGAGGAAAATATTTCCGAATCCAATGGGACCCACATGGTCCCAATGAGTATTGCCAGCTGGAGATGCTCTCGGTCACTTACACGAGTTGAGGAGACAATATGGGCTGAAACTTCAATTTCTTCATTGGGCTTAGATGGGCCAGACTTTAACACCCCCCCGCAAGTGGGAAGGAAGGGATCTTTCATTCCCAACTTGGAAATGAGGTCTGAATGTGATGAAGAACTGAGGCCTTTAGTAAAGACATCTGCAAGTTGAAAATTGGTAGGAACATAAAAAGGCTTCACAAGACCAGCTAGTATCTTCTCACGAACGATATGGCAATCGATTTTGATATGCTTCGTGCGTTCGTGGAAAACAGAATTTTCAGCAATGTGGATGGCGCTTTGGTTGTCGCAAAAAAATTGCGCTGGAGTAGCATTCATAACATGCAAGTCTTGGAGGATGTATTGCAACCATTGTACCTCTTTGACCGTGTGAGCCATAGCCCGATATTCCGCTTCAGCTGAGGAGCAAGAGACAATAGTATGCTTCTTTGTGCGCCATGAAATGAGTGAATCACCAAGGAAGATAGCATAACCAGTCAAGGATCGTCTGGAGGTCAAGCACGTACCATAATCACTGTCACAATAAGCGCGAAGCTTGACAGGGGAATGAACAGAGTAATAAACTCCAGCTCCAGGAGAACCCTTTAAATATTTAAGAACCCGATGAGCAGCTTTGAGATGAAGATCGGTTGGGGCAGCCATGAACTGACTCAATTGCTGGACTGCGTAAGTAATATCCGGACGCGTGTTAGTAAGGTAAATTAGGCGACCAACTAACCGTCGATACATGGATGAAGAAATGCGATCATCCGGATTCAATTCCCAGTCATCATCATCCGCAATCTGGGGATCATGATCCAGAAGGGTGCCGGCTTCAGAAACGGCAACAAGTGTAGTATTCATCTCAGCAGGAGTAGCACAAGGCTTGCAACCCAGGAACCCAGTGTCTCGAAGTAAGTCCAGGGTGTATTTCTTTTGACAGAGGTGTAAACCATCTGATGATCTGCATATTTCAAGTCCAAGAAAGTATTGAAGTTCTCCCAAGTCCTTAAGTTTTAAATGCTGATGAAGAAAGGATGTCGTATCATTGAGAACACGAAGATCAGGGCCTGCAAGGACAATGTCATCAACGTAGACGAGAAGAACAATAAAAGACTGCCCTGCACCCTTCGTAAAGAGAGAATTATCAGAATGGGACTGCTTGAAACCATAGTGCAAGAGAAGAGATGTCAATTTAGCAAACCATTGCCTACTCGCTTGTTTAAGGCCATATATGGATTTCTTTAGGCGACAAACCAACTTGGAGGAGGTACGAGGCAAAACAAGACCCGGAGGTGGTTCCATATAAACTTCTTCATGGAGATCCCCATTAAGAAAAGTATTATTGACATCTAATTGCTGCATATGCCAACAAAAATGGACAGAAATAGCCAGCAAGGTACGAACAGTAGTGAGCTTGGCAACTGGAGAAAAAGTATCAAGGAAATCAATGCCAAAAGCCTGGGTATAACCCTTAGCAACAAGACGGGCTTTATGCCTCTCAACACTGCCATCAGCACGAAGTTTCACTTTATATACCCATTTACACTTTACTGCCTTCTTCCCAATGGGTAGTGACACTAGTTCCCATGTCGAATTTGAATGTAGAGCAGCAAGCTCAGACTCCATTGCGTGTTTCCAACACTCATGGTTAAGGGCTTCTTGATAAGTAGCAGGTTCGGTGACATTTAAAACACTAACAGAAAAGATCCTATGATGAGCAGCTGTATGGTCAACAGTAAAATAAGAAGACAGAGGATGAGAGGTGGAAACCTGATTTGCAGACGACATGGTAAGGGAGCTGTTACAAATATAGTCGGCTAAATAAGCAGGTGGAGCGCGAATCCTACGAGACCGATCAACTGGAGGCCTAGCTGGACTATGTGTATGATGACTAGATGGTGAACTAACTGAACCCGGTGATGATGAACTAGCAGGGGATGGTGAACTATGTGGGAGATCCTGGGATGGCGAGCTAACATGGTGAGCAGGAGAACTAATGGTATCAGTGTAAGTTAGTTCTGTAAGGGGACTAGCAAAGGGTAATACTAAATCAGTAGGACAATATGGCTGAAACAGAGAAGCATTGTACATGTGTGAATTCTGAAAGGGGAAGATATGTTCATAGAAAGTAACATCACGTGAGAAAACAATGGACTGTGTTTGCAAATTGTAGAGTTTGTAGCCTTTAATGCCAGGGTGTAATCCAAGAAACACAAAAGGTGCTGATCGAGGATCAAACTTTGATCTCCCATGAGACAAAGTTGAACCATAGCAGAGGCATCCAAAGACACGCAAATGGTTCAACTTTGGAGCTTGGTTATGCAATTTTTCAAAAGGAGTTTTATGATGCAAAGCTGCAGAAGGTGTACGATTAATCAAATATGTGGCATGTAGTATGCAATCACTCCAAAAAACAAGAGGCAAATGAGCTTGAATGCACAAAGCACGAGAGACATTTAAAATATGTTGATGCTTTCGTTCAACCCTCCCATTTTGTTGTGGAGTCTGAACACAAGATGTCTCATGAAGAATGCCTTTATTTGACAAAAATGTTGTCATTAAAAATTCTTGTCCCTGATCACTACGGATTGTTTTAACTTTAGAAGAAAAATGTGTTTCAATCATGATGCAAAAATGTTCGAGCAATGGTCTAGCTTCTGCCTTAGTTTTCATTAAGAAAGTCCACAAACTACGAGTATGATCATCTACCACTGTTAAGAAATATTGATGTCCATCATAAGAAGCAATGTTATATTTACCCAAAATATCCACATGTATAATATCAAACTTCCCCGTGGCAATGGAGGTACTAAGAGGAAAAGGAAGACGTCTATGCTTAGCTAAATGACAGACCTCACATGGGCTTGGAACCGTAACATCAATGCTAGAGTTAAACTGTCGTAATGTATGTAACTTGGTGGCTGGTATATGTCCTAGGCGAGAATGCCAAAGAGCTATATCGTTGTGGATTAACTGGAGGCTAGCTACGCTATTAGGAGGTGATGGACTAGGGAAAACACTAGAGGAAGATCGAGTGCTTGCCTGCAAAATATAGAGACCGTTTGTAACAGCTGCCTTACCAATCATCCTCAGGGTACCAGGGTCCTGCAAAACACACTCATTGGCTGTAAAGTTAGCGACACACCTAGATGACTAAAGAAGTTTGCTAATGGACATGAGATTAAAAGTAAAGCTAGGGACAAGCAGGACATCGACAAGTTGAATTGAGTCACTAAGATGGACAACACCAATGTGGGTAACTTGAGCTTTAGAACCAGTAGGAAGGAGTATGGTGACATCTTGAAGTTCACGACAGCTGGTGTAATAGTCTAAGGAACATGTTATATGGTCAGTAGCCCCAGTATCTACTATCCAACTAGTGCTAGACAAAGAAGAAAGATGACCAACAAAAGACCTAAAGAAGCTACCTGACATGGAAGGATTTATGGAAGAAGCGGTATTGATCTGTGGCAAGGGACCAGTGAGTCCACTTGAAGAATACCCAGTTGATGCACCAGGCATAGGAGAGTGCGTACTCATAAGGTGATCACGAGAGGAGCGATGCTCTGCATTCAAATTCAACTTAGAGAAGTCCTGAATAAAATCAGTTGTGTCCCGTGGGAGGATAGGAGCAACACAATTCACCATGTTGGGATTAGACATCATCCGAGTCTGAGT
This sequence comes from Hypericum perforatum, assembly GCA_012979155.1. Taxonomy (NCBI): domain Eukaryota; kingdom Viridiplantae; phylum Streptophyta; class Magnoliopsida; order Malpighiales; family Hypericaceae; genus Hypericum; species Hypericum perforatum. The sequence goes on from SOPF01028231.1 coordinate 105,705, forward strand.
TTTGGATTTCCAACCTGCAGGATACCCATGTTTCTTGTAACATTTGTCAACGGTGTGACCGAACAACTTACAGTAGGAGCACTGTGGTTTCTGGGTTGAATTCCAAGTCTTCTTGTAACCCTGTCCCTGAGCAGCTAGGGTAGTAATCTCAGATGAAGGAGAAGCTCCATAGAATACACCATGAGACATCGGGCTGGGCAGCATGGATGTTGAATACTGTTGTTCATGTTGCTGCGCCAGGAACAGGGCTCTCGATAATTCAGGTAATGGATCTGCCAAGAGGATCTGAGATCTGACACCAGAATAGTTTTCATTTAAACCCATCAAGAAACGAACCACTTGATTAGTCTCATAGTAACCTCGAACAGTACGAATAGCAGTACAAGAGTCATCAGAGTCATCATCAGCGGTAGTGTTAACACACTTACATCTCGGAACAGGTTGTAATTCCTCGAGTCTATCCCAAATCGTTTGAAAACGGGTGAAATAATCACTGACAGAGAGGCCTCCCTGTTTGAGATTATGAATCTCCTCCAACAGGTTACATATACGGATAGCATCTCCCTTCCCAAATCGTTGTTTCAAGTTATCCCAAACACCCAAAGCTGTATCAAAACGATGAAGAGATTGTGCAATAACGGGTTCCACAGATCTAATGACCCAGTTAAGCACCATATTGTTACATCTCTTCCAAGCAAAATAACTAGCATCAGTACGACGTGGTACCAAAATAGTGCCATCCACAAATTGGTCCTTGTTCTTGCAACCCAGAGTAAGCAACATAGACTTGCTCCATGAATGATAGTTAGGTCCATTCAAGAGAGGAGAAACCAGTACCTGTGAAGGTGTTTCACTCGGATGAAGGAAGTATGGACTGGAATCATCAATCGGAAAGGGAGCTGCGCTTCCTCCAGCAGGTGGAAGGGCCACAGTTGGCTGTGGAGTACCCATAGCCTAAGAAATAGTCTTACGGATCAGACACAATCAGTTGTGTGCTCTGATACCATGATAAAAGGTGAAAAGAAATGGTGTTTTATGTTGTAGAGAAGAACCGAAGAACAAGGCTAAAGAACCATTCTCATTGAATCGTAATCATTCAGTCTAAAATGCCCAGAGGGCTATCACCAGCTTTATAATAGCTTGGTCCAATACAAAGATGACATCTGTAAAGTACGGATAAAAGGAAGGATATTTCCGTAAATTAACTATCCTATTGTTGTAACAACTTTCGTCCTTCTTCTGAGGAAAATATTCCCGAATCCAATGGGACCCACATGGTCCCAATGAGTATTGCCAGCTGGAGATGCTCTCGGTCACTTACACGAGTTGAGGAGACAATATGGGCTGAAACTTCAATTTCTTCATTGGGCTTAGATGGGCCAGACTTTAACATAGATAAGTCTTTTGGTTGGTTTTTGTTTGTCCTTGTCGCTCTGGAACTATTTTCGTGGTGTTCAATAAATCTTTTTACTTATAGAAAAATACATTGGTTATTTCAATTAATCAAAGATTTTAATTTCGAACTACAAACAATACAAAGTTTTTTTTCACTATTTTAATATTATTCTCGACTTAAATTTTGATTCGAAAAAAAAAACATATTTGGTAGCATTTTGAAAATTTGGATTTTTGGCATTAAACTATAACGAAAGAATTTGGTAATGTAGTCTAATCAATTTTGTCGAACTTCGGCCCAAAATGGACTCCTCGGGCCTCCAAGGAGGAACCCAAAATTCCGGCCCATTATGCTCAACTTCCCTCCCTCCTTCCTTTCGCTCGACTCTTGATAGTTGAGAAGAAAACCCAACGAGGAGGAAACATAAAGCCGGTCAATAACCGCAATGGCTGTTACGTATCGGACGGCGGTTGGCTTATGGCTCCTGAGCTCGCTATTACTAATAACCGCTTGGGAGGTAGCGGAAGCATCCGATTCGGCGTCAGCCTTCGTCCAAAAAGCCATCTACTCCAACAAGATCGTCATCTTCTCCAAATCCTATTGCCCGTAACTGCCTCTTCTGCCCTCGGAATTTATTTGAAATTAATTTAATTATCCTATTTTATCCACCTCTAAAATTTCACAGAAATTATTTAAATTTTTTATTGTTAGGTACTGTAAGCGAGCCAAGGGCGTGTTTAGTGAGCTGAACGAGAAACCCTACGTGGTGGAGCTTGATCTTCGAGGTGTTTCCCTTGAACAGTTGTTCTTTTTTCGATTATGACTTGTCCGATTGTTGATTAACTGTGTGATTGATGGTGATCTGTTGGACGGCTGTAGATGATGGGTCCGACATTCAGGATGTTCTGCTGGAGCTCGTCGGCCGAAGGACCGTGCCCCAGGTGTTTGTGCGTGGGAAGCATGTTGGTGGATCTGACGGTTCGCTGCTCTAAACCATGCCTCTTAATTATATTGCTGCCTAGAGAACCTTTAATAGTTGTGATTGAGCTGATGGAAATACGAGAAATTAGAGCAACAGAGTTTAGTTCACGAATTGCGATCCACTCCTAATTCAGGAATTTTGTGTTCTTTTGAAATGTTTGTTGAACTTTTGTTTTGTTTTTATTTTCGTCTTTTGACTTGCCACTGTTGGCTTTCAGACGTGAGTGCTGCTGCCCAGAATGGCCAGTTGCAGAAGCTGTTGGGCGCAAGTTGACATGTAGTCGAAGCAACAACTAGTACTGCGGCACACAATCTTTTCATGTAAATTCATGTAGTTTTCTCAGAACAGGTTCTGATACTGCCGTTGTTGTCACCTGTTTTTGTTATATGAAATCAAGTTGAACAATGGTGTATTTCTGTATATTTTCATCTATGTTGGATTACATATGGTGTTGGACATCGTTCTGTTCCGGTGAGGTTTGATGTGCAGTATAGAGCAGATGTTGGACGATTGAGTGTTCATGATAATTAAATGTGTGTCGTTACCTTATCTCTGACATGGTTATTATCAAGGGCACGAAATATTTCATTGGCCACAGGCATCCGCCACTAATCTAGTGGGGAATCAAGGGTTGGATTAGTCGAAAAGATTGAAGCCCCTTAATCATTAGTTTTGTCGGGGTCAGTAAGGGTGTGGTTACAGGTTCTGTTGTCTTCTGATATAGCATTGAACTGCACGGGCTATCTCGATGAACCTTGTTTCCTGGCCCATTAAGTGGCCCCAGTGGGTCGAGGTACCATTTGTCATGTAAAGGAAGTGTCTCTTTGGCCAGTGCTCTTGTGTGGGTAGCTTAGAGTTCCTTAGCTTGATCCTGTCCGACAAGCCAACTATTTTACCACTGAAATTAGCTGATATTGACTATTTTTTCTGGTGTTTTGTGGTTTTTAAATTGGCTTTTGTTTGATGTCCCGTCTAGGGAAAATGGAGAGTACATGATTCATCTTCCAACTGTTACTATTGTCATAATATTACCTATTGAGGTGAAAGCAGTCAGATGGCTATGGTCAGAACTGAATTTCTTAAATAAAACAAAGGTTATTAGTTTTTCATCGCTAAAACTGATCTCAGGGGTCTAAGTTCACTAGCTCAGTCAATTATGCAATTAGTCGTGTTTGCAAGCCAATTCAGTCGCTGGTTGAGAAGTTCGAGGATAGATAACAAGGAATTGAATGAAAGAGAATATATTATCTGTGAACTGGATCAAATGACTACAGATCTCTTACTGAAATATAAATGTCTTAGATAGCTTGTTCTTCAATGACTGAGTATCGAAGGAAAGTTGTCAAATGAGCTATCTTTTATCTTCTACTCTATACTGTAAGTTCCTCTTGCCGTCATATCTCAAGTAGCGTCTCACTGACAATGTAACATGAAAATAACAATCCCTGTTGCTTTGTGGAGGAATAACGCACTGCCTCATGAAATGGAAAGGCGTTGCTCAATGTCTCAATTGCAGGTACAAAATTGAACTGCCCATGTCTTGCAGGACTACGAACTCCTTGAAATGATCCTCAGGATGAAGCAGCATATGTTTGTGGCCGCCAATCACCTTTCTGTGCGCTTAGAAGTCCTTCTTGATCTTTGGAGAAGGTTAGATGAACCTCCCACCTTAATGACTTCAATAGGTTTTCGACTTCCCCTATAGCACTGGACTCATCACGGACAATCAGTTTGCCTCCAGGTCTGACTATTCTGTCAATTTCGGCCAGGACAGGGGCGAGTTTGCATCTGTGGACAAGCAGGAAAGGATGCATCGATAAAGACAGACGCCGGCTAAGGGAAAGAAGTGAACCTTCTTATTGATACCAGAGAGGATTTAATCACAGGTACTGTACCTCTTCTTAAGAATGGAGAAGAGGTGGTCGGCATGTAGGAGGTCATAAGTACGAGGATAGGTGCTGAAAGATTGACACCAATCATGGTATATCCCGAACATTCCGCGCTCATATATTATGGGCAGTGTATCTGGACCATCCACGTTCACAACATTCATTACCCACACTTGAAGGTCCTTCAAAGCCGCTGCAAACCTGCAATTAACAAGCTTTTCAGAATCGAGGCACCTACTTTATCGTCGGCAACTTTAGATTAAGGGAAGAAAATATCTTCTAGTTTGGAGTACTGTGAAGAATCATTACCCCCCATAAACAGCTCTCATGTCCATGACATTTCTTACATTGGCCCAGCTGATGCCCATGTTCTTAAGGTATGTGTTGCTGACCACATGCTTCCAGTGGTCATAATCCTTGGCGAAATCTTGAGGTGCTGGCTTGCCGTAGATACCCATCTGTGAGCTGTTGAGCCAGTAAGGAGGTGCCATTACTCTGCTCGGCCACTCTTCCGGCCATCTGTTCCCTCTCCTCGATTCATCCGCAGGCACCCTGTGCATGCATGCCTGAAGAGGCACATACCTGAAAAGTGCAGAGCCCGATCTGTTAAACAAAGGGGAATAGAATCACTACTGAATGTTCTAGTTCATTGGCTAGAAGTTCCTTTATGCTTATGCAGATTCACTTGCTTATTACTACACAGAATTAATTTGAGCGCTGTGTAATAATCTGAGAACATACTTCTGGAAGACGGGAAACTGAACCTACCAAGCAGCATTTGGATCATCATCCTCCTTGCACATGGGGGGATTCTTTTGCTTCCGTTGATCATAGCATTCATTCGAGAAGGGTTTCCGGTATATGGCAGCACCGACGGAATTGAGCTTGTCTTTCTTAATCGTCACAAGCTCCCAACACATGGATGCCGTCAGAGCGGACATTGCTGGGGAGATATTACCATTAGAGCATAAGCCAAATTAAAATCTTGAAGTAATCAAAGACTCAGGGGACATGCTGTATACCCTCCCAAATCTCTACATCTTCTTCAAGCTTTTGGTACACAGGCGTGGCTGACCAGACAAAGAAACCGCCTGGTCGTAGGACCCGGTTCAATTCCAGAAGTAGCATGCCACCTGCAAAATAAGAAGAAGCTCGCAACATGATATATCCAATGGTACATAGTTTCAAGTTCCAATAACAACTTCCTTCCTAATAGAAGTAGACGCCAGGAGAGTAGCAAGTAGATGACCTTCAGCATGCCAGGGGACTCTGCAACGAGCACAATGCACGATATCGAAGACCATGCTCGGGAAGGGGAGGCGCTGAGAACCCATGACAGCAGAGATGGCGGGTATCCCTCTCTCGAGAGCAAACTGGACTTGAGCTTCGTGTTCATCTTTCGGAGCAAAGGACATTGTTAGGACATCCTTATCGAAGAGGTAACCCCCAAAGCTTGCTACTCCACACCCCACATCTAATACCACTCGGGTCCGCTTCCCCCATGCTATCTCAGGTACTGCCTGCACCCACTCGCAACTATCAGAAAGAAGCTCTAGATGGGAGCCATGCAAAGAAAGAGCATAGAAAAGTTGATATATCAATTCACCTCTTGAACGAAATCAATGTAATGGAGTGCTCCGTGTATGAATTGGGTGCCGCCGCCTGGGAAGGTCAAGAACTCGCCTGTCACCTTCACCCAGTTCTGGTGTCCCTTGACCTCGGCTAGTTTTGTGTGAGGTACATTGTAGTACCATATCTGTGTAAACAAGACAGTGTCATGCAATAGAATTGTCAAGTCCAAGCAAATGACATACGATGCTTGCCTTGTCTCTGCTCTGGGGCCATGGAATGGGCCTCTTGTAGCCTTCAGGAACAGAAACTAAGCAGGTAGGACCCTCCTCAGGGCAATGCCTCTCCCGGTGCTCGTAGTGTCTGGTGGTATGCAGCTGCATCAAGGCCTTCTCATTATCCAGGCAGGGAATGTAATCCGCACCGGCCGTCACATTGCACAGCTGCCACGTGTACCCATAGATGGTCTCCTTCCCATCCGACTCATCCTTCCTCCTCTCCTTCTGGTTCTCTGATTCAGTCGCCTGCGTAGACCACGACTTCTTCGACTCCTTGGACTCCTTGGGTATCATCCCTCCCCCTGGAAAAGAAACCTCGTTTGCCTTGTCCTGATCACTTGACCCCGCTGTTGTTGTAGCCTCTGGATTTGCATCAGATTTTGTCTCCTGGTTGATCTCCGGACGTCCCAAGTCATCGGATTGTTCCGGTTTCTGCTTCTTAGCTTGTTTCTCTTTGTTCTTTTGCTTTGATTTCTTTTGAGTTTGATCATCTTGCTGACCGTTATGGGATGAGTCTTGACCCTGAGCGTTGGCACCAGCCAGGAGGCCAGCATCTTCGAGGCGTTGTTTCTGTTGTAGTTCTTCGAAATTCTTCAGGTTTGAGGAATCCTTAGCACTCTCACTATTGCCTCCACCACCACCACCATCACTGATTTGTTGCTCATCTTTCTGTTGGTTCTGTGTGTCAGGATTTTCCGTATTCTGTTGTTCCACGGCTGTCTCGTCTCCTTCCCCACCGCCATCTTGTTGTTGATTAACCTGATTGGCATCTTTCAGATTTGCTTCCGAATCAGAGGAGGTCGAGCCTTCCTGAACCTGTTGGTCCTGAGTCACCATGCTTTCTTCTGATATCTGAGTCTGCTTCTCTGTTTGCATATCCTTCTCCTCGGAAGACAACTCTTTTGCCTTCAGATCATCCTGCGAACTCTCTGTGACCTTCTCTTCAATAGCACCACCGCCATCTCCTTCCGCGTCTTTCTTCTCATTTTCACTTTCCTCCTCCTTGCTCTTAGGCTCATCCGATTTAATGGCATCTGCTGGGAGATCGCCAGGATTGTCCTCGTACGCGGCCGCATCCTTCTTTGCAGCCTGGGGTTCGGAGGCCTGAACCTCGCTCGTATCAGGAGTGTCCATCTTTCCAGCGCGGTTGGTGGTCTGAGGCTGCTCCACAGAGTTGGATGTCAGCATCCAGACGCCAACAACACATAATGCTATGAACGCAATTGTCGTGATCGTTGAGGTGTATGAAGCTGACGGAGCGTTTCGCTTGCCAGTCCGGGACCTTCCTCCCACAGGCATTGTGGAAATGGTATGGAGTACCGATGAATTGTGGTCTCCTGAGGATGGATATGGTTGTGGTTGGAAGAAATCTCTTCCGAGGCTGAGTGAAGTTGGAGTTTGGAATATTTGATTGGTTTTGGTCAAGGCATGGGAGATGTTTCAGCAGGAACTGTGGATTGGCTGAAGAAGAGACAAATTGTAAGGAAATTAATTGTGATGATCTAAAAAAGCTGAGAAACTTTCCAAGGCAGAATGTCTCAAAGATCCAAAGGAATCGGAGGAGGCGAATTAGGTGTTCACTACCATTGGTTCAGGTAGTTTCAAGAACATGGCTGTCCTGAAATTAGAATTTCCGATCACACAATTCTTTATCAGTATACCAGAAATCCTAGCTATGCAATTTCCAATTAAATGATACTACTTTTTTTTGAAAGGTTAATATTAGTTACTCGAGAACTAAAATAAAACTAAACCAATCTGGTGATGAATTTTTAGGAAATTGAAGATTATAAAAACTGTAAACTGCCTAATGAACAAAAATGTTGCAGGCAATCATGAATCACATCACATTTTTTTAAGATGAATTTTTACTCTTTAAGAGACTGTCAAAGATTATACTCTCCATTTTTGTTAATTCCTAAGTGTATTTTTTGGAAAGTAAAGATTTACTGTTCGACATAATATTTACAAGTTATCGAATCTATATAGTGAAAGTTGTACCAGAGCGTCCGTTAAATAAAAATTCAATCCTGTTCCTTCATGGTCGTATAGAAATTGGTTACGACATTAACAAGAAAGGTTTGGACGGAAGTCCCTCCTAAATTTGACCGTGGTTGAAAATAGATTTGAACATAGAATATTCATCGATTAAAAAAAGTATTAAGTTTTAAATAATTTAATACCCTTCAAAAAAAAAATATATATATATATATATTCGTTCGCTCAGTAAACTTGTTAAAAATTGATTTAATCTAAAATTTTGCAGTTCGCATGACCCGCGTCAAATTTCTTGCGTGTGCTAGAGGTCTTGCTGAGCCGGGTAATGGACCAGATCCACAAGAAGAAAACAAGATGGATCCAAATGAGGTGAATTCAGCTGGGCCTGGTACAAAATCAGTATCCGGAGAAATATAAAGCCGACAAAAACTAATCTCAAGGGCAAGGCGTATGCGATCAAGGTGGAGATAAAAACAAATCTAACAAGAAGATCGGACCTCATGAAAAACGAGTAGGCTAGACTTATAGAGATTTCAACGAAGAAATTTTTGTCGAAGATTTTCATGGTTTATCCTTGAGATAAATTCTATCAAATCAGGGTTGCTTCCTAGATAAGTTTTTATCTTATCGTTATATAACCGTTATGTGCTCAGGAGAACTAAATGTGTTTAATTAATAGTAAGTTTATTTACTTGGTGTTTATATTTTGATTAAACAAAATTTTATTTGTTCAAAGAAAATTAGTGAGATATTTATTTTAGTTAATCAAAAAGTTATTTAGTCTTTAGAACATGGTAGTAATATAGTTAAAGAACATTTGACATAATTGCACAAGACACAAATTTCACAAAAGTCAATACCAACTAGTGTAATAAATTAATGTAAGATCTTACTCGTCTAAAACTAAATTAGTCAAAGGTAAGGTCCTACCCGTCTCATTTCAGACCATAACGCTACAATCAAAGAAAAATCTAGCCAACAAGTTGAGCAAAAACATTCTTTTGGCTAGGCGAGTCATTTGCTTATTTCCTTATAGGACCACTGCGAAATTATGGTGCCAGTAAAGCAGAGCATTATGGTGCAGTTTCTTGATTCCTACGTTTCTGGGCTCACTCTACCTACCCCTCCATTCTCATGTCTCGCTTCATGAACCCGTCGCAGCCATACCTATTGCTTTTCCCCTAGCACACCGAATAAACTCTCAATTGTAATGTCGTACGTGAATTTAACACCGAAAAGTGTAAATATGTAATTATTTATACGATAAAATAATCTACTTATAAAAAAAAATCAAATCCTACTGGGCCATCATTGCCTTTGGTCCTCTCCGCGTCTTATAGAGCAACAAACTATGTAGATCAATATGTACCAAATTAAGCATCACTAGGGTTCGAATTTTAAGAATATGCAGCAATATTTTAATTTGGTAAAGTCACTTTACATAATCATTCGTCACTGGATATCCAAATATCGACCGATTCGAAACAAAGAGACAAAAGAGTGTGGAACCGCGGCCATGCATTTATGCAATTATGGTTCAAACTAACGTAAAATTCTCAACAATATCGACAATAACAAGAACATTCCCGCGATTTAACGTTATGATCATATGTACGCAAAAAATAATGTTGATAAATAGTGATAACCTGCAGCGAATAAATGCAAATGCATGAGACTAGAGTAGTTTCAATCAACCTTAAATATGTGAATAAATGCATGGACCAACGAGCAGCTGTTAGCCACCAATTAATCTAGCAGCAAATAATAGAATGTCTATTTCCCACGTCATCCTCAAACTTGGTTAATGCAGCCTGCGTAATATAAATTGAGAAAGGTCCAGAGTTTAATTTGTAAATTGTAAACGCGTAGCCGGAGAATCGAAAGAAACTAGTGTGAAGGGTAGGACCCGTGCATGGTAGTTTCTTGTCTCTTCTGAAACTATGTATCTCCCCAGAAAACGAAAACACTAATTTGGAGGACAAACCAATTTGCAATTATTGGTTTAAATTGACATACCTACAAAGGACAATCTGAATCAATTATGCAAAAAAATTAATCATGGCCTGTCCATTATACCTCAATAATTTACCTGAGTACTCTTATCACATCAACTGAAGCCACACAATTACTCTATCATATAGTAATGTTCTAGATCGCTTATTAATTAGTTTGATATTCCGAATCCGATTATCAAATTTCCTGTGCTTACTACTAGATTAAATGTAAAAGCAATATCACGACCCAAAAAAAATAAAAGCAGAAGTCAACGAATTACTACATTCTCATATGCTTAATGCAATGTAAATCAATCTCAACCACTTGCACAAGTTGTGAGTTATTCTTATCAAGTCACCTTAAAATCGAGGAAAAATACACATAGTTCATGATAGCAACAACATGCAATGAAATCAACCTGTTTAAAATTCATGTAGTTAGAATATCTGTGTGCTTCCCTAAATTTTGTGTAAATAACTGTGTGGATTTCATCATAGTTATAATCCAAGTTCAACCACTTACCACATGCAGCAATTTGTAATCCTAACATACACTTCCTTAAAAAGATTCATAAAGCAACTAACTAATAACCTAGTCAATCTGATCAAGATCCCTATTGTTATTTTTTCTTCAACTACATACTATGCAGGACTACAATGTTGGCAAGGATTAAAATCATGACAAGTTAAAATCTTATTGGAAATTACTACACTATATAAATAGTACCGGCGATAGCACCGTATATACACAATTCTACTTGTGAGTATTGATGCAAGTGATAAGAATTCAACACACCAATAAAAGGATAAACTAATACAGCAAACGACCTGCGTATGACTTCATCTCACAGCTGAGGCAGATTACAACTTAGGAATAAGTTTAATGCAAGGAATTCATGAAGCCTGAACTATAGATGAATGAAAATGTTGTGTTACCTATTCTACAATTCAATCAAAATTAAAACGTCAATTTTCTTGGGAGAAGAGAGAATTTTCTTGGGAGAAGAGAGAAGGCCTTAAAACTATGGGAGAGAGAGGTTGTACAGTTATTGTGCAGTAGTTAGAACATGCTATGCGGTCAGAGTTGTGGGTAGATTTTGGAAAGCTTCCAAATCCTTGGAGATCCCTTATTTACACCACATTTTCACCCAAAGAGTAAAAAAACTTCAATGCCCAGCCATGTGTTTGTAACTTTATGTGTGTATTTATGTAAATTGATGCACAAAGGGAGAATCTCTGCATAAATCAAACAAACAAGCAGTTGGACGAGCAATGTTTCCTAATTTACCATCAAAAGTAAAAATTTCCCATGTCAATCCTAACAAGCAACCTTAGAGTGGAATCAACCCAACAATATGCTTATAACAATCACATGGGGCAACTTAAGTAAAAAAAAAAAAAATCTTTAGTTTGACCAAGGACCTCAAGTTCGAGATACATAATGAATTCTGTTAATTATTTGTTGTCATGATTTCCTCACTAATCAAAACTTCTACATGAATGTAGCATGGATTAGCCAAATCCTAGATACATTGAGCTATATAAATAAGATAGTACTTGAGCATGGATGTCAAGAGAGAGAGAGTTTAGGAGGGGAGCCCAATTTTTCTTCCACCTTTTGAATTTGAATGCTCGTGCATGGCTGGACTCAACGCCCATACCGCGTTAACTAAAGGAAATAATAACAAAACGGAGAGTTTGTTTATAATAGTTAATGTATGTAGTTTCTCCAACAAGAGAAGGTGTACCAATTCCGTCCCATCCTTGGCCGGCAAACTTACGGGTATCCGGGCGAAAAAACAGCGTACCTTCTAAATCTTGACAAAAACATAACTCGCGTCTTGTTTGATTGTTTCCAAACTAAAATAACTAAAACAACTAATTTAAATTGAGTCACTCAAGACAACAAAACATAATATTTACTGTTTAAGAATCAAAATTACATGATTCGAGATGAATATAAGAGGGAAAAATCCGGAGTAAAGTAAGATTAAAGGATTATCTGAATATTAATTATGGAAATAAAACAACAACATAAATGTGGTTACTAGTTTTCTCTCAACTTAGCTAGCTGCAGCTAAACCCTTTGTTGATGCATAATTATAATAATAATAACAATAATAATAATGGACGTGTCAAATTACACTAGTAAATGGATTCTCTCTCAGCTCTTTTTCACTGCTACGTTTTTATACCACAAAGAAGAAGAAGAAGAAACAATAACCTAACATACAATCTCAATCCATGAACCAAAGAGAAGAAGCCAAAAAAACAGAAACGGTACCGTTTTTTCTCCCGAAACGATCACGACCTGGGGCTCGGGAAGAACTGCGCGCTGGATGCACCGATGAACGTGTTCATCGGAGCCGAGTATAGCGAGTTAGGGTCCATAAAACTGCCGCCGGAGGAGGCAATTGTTACACCGCCGCCTCCCCTACCGCTGGTGGGGGAGATGATCTCCGTGGAGGCGGTGGTGGTGGCTGCCGTGATCAGGTTGAAGGCGCCTCCGGTGGTGCTGTTGCCGCAGGCGTCTCCGGAGGAGGTGGTGTCCCCGGCGGACGGGGGAGGCGGTGCGGGGGCGTTGGAGTCCAGGCCGCGGTCGTAGAGGATGCCCTTGAACAAGTGGCCGCCGATGCTAACCGCCGTCTGGTAGGCTAACTGCTCCTCGCTCTCGCTGTAGTCGAAGCTGCTTACTCTCACGCACCGGAACACCGCCGACGTGCTGACTTGCGCCGGGAATGTCCCCGACACTTCTAACCCTAATAAACCCATCAACAACAAGCAAAAATAAGAATCAAAGAGAGGAAAACGGAAACTTTTTTTTTTGTGTATATCTATCTCTTATAATAGTTAATGCAATTAGGTTTATGAATATAAGATAACAATGTAGTTTAATTTAGGAGAAAGGGAAAAGTAAACCCCTCCATTTCCCAAAAAAAAACATAAAGAAATGGAGAATGTGATGATTTTATTGATGAATGTGCATTAGAATAATAAAAACAGTCAGATTTCTGGTATCAAGAGTAAGAAAATGACAATATTTTAAAATGTTTTGATTAAACCAAGATCTTTCATTAAGTGAATTAAAATATTTTTCTGGTGAATCTCTCTCATCTCCTCAGGGTTACTAAGTAAGTAATAATACTGCTACTACAAAAGGTTAACAAAGGAAAGTGTCTTAAGAGGAAGAAGAAAAGGAGGGGTCTGTTTCAAACTCCATGGGAAAATTCTTGTCGTCGTCTTTTACACTTTCGCAGATTCTCTGGGACGTGCCATTTTAGCGAAACAAAGTCAATCTCAGCTTTGGCCAAATACGGAGAAAAAAACAAAAAAAAACGAAACCTAAAGAGTAAACAACAACAACAAGAATAAACCTGTGGGGTTGTTGGAGGAGGAAGGGAAGCGGGTGCAAGCAAGAGAGGAAGGAGAAGGGTCCTCCCTCGGCCGCTTCGGATTACTCCCGCTCTCTCCGCCGCCTCCTCCACCTCCTTGTTGCTGTTGCTGCATAGCCGCAAGTTGCTGCTGGCGCTCGCGACGTTTCGAAGCCGGGACCCACGTGCTTTTCACGTGGGTCTGGCAATCGAAACCGCGGCTCTTGCAGCAGGTACGGCACCTCATGTGCGGGCAGTCTTTCTTCGCCTGGTTCCCGCAGTCCTGGCAGCTCATCCCACCCCCCGCGGCACCCGACGACCTCATCATCATCAATGCCGCGGCCGACCTCTCGTCCCCGCCTCCTCCTCCGCTGGGGCCCACCGCGAGCCCCGCTGCCGACGCGTAGAGCTCCTGGTGGTGCCGCTGGTAGAGTAGCTCCTGCTGCTGTTGTTGCTGCCACAGCTCCAGCGTGGCCTTGCTGTACGGAAGCTGGCTGTGGTGATCCGCCTCGTTGTTGCTCGCCGCCGCCTTGTTGTTGTACCAGAACCATGTCTCTTGTGGGATTTCTCCGCTCGGTTGGTTATCCTCGCTTCCTCTTCCTCCTCCTCCTCCTCCTCCACCTGTGCTTAGTCCACTCCCTAGTGAGAATAGCCCAGCCATTTCTTTGCCCTATAAAAATATGAAGCCCTTCTTCAATTTCCCTGATCAGAATCATCCATAACATAGAGGGACAGTGCCGTACATCTCATCTTCATCCCTTGGACCAAACCAATTCAATTCAATTCCTGATGGGGTTTTTTGCTAGAGAGGATTTGGAAAATTGGTTAAATTTCCTTTGTCTGGGGTTGATAATGGTTATGGGTTTATTTGAGGGTGAAAACCTTGCTCGGAAAATCTAAAAGCTTCCAAAGGATTAGATAATAAAACCCACCTCGTCTCTAAATTTAAATTCGTCTGGTTTGGTTGGGGTATATGGATGGAGTTAGGGGGGCATTTAATTCCCAGTCCCAGAATTCTACAGCTGCAATTTCCTGCAACGCCGCCATACTCTCTCTCCTTCTCTTCCTTTCTCTCTCCTCTTTTACACCAATTTATGTCTCTAATAATACAGACTTCATCTTGTCTCTCTCTCTCTCGATCTGGTCTCTCTCTCATGGATGGATGGATTATTCTGAATTATAATAGAAAATCTGATGCATGTATTTGTAATTTTGTTGCACATTGAGGACTGATGATGATGTCGATCTTAATTTTTCTTTCCTACAGCCTCAACTCAAGTGTAATGCTAAATGTGGTTAATCTGGTGCAGATCTAACGGTGCTCGTTGTGCCAAGTGTCGGGCAAACAGCTTTTGCACCAGCGAACCCGCTGCTTTCCCCTTTCCAACTTTTTAATTTCCCGGACTTCACCCATCTGTTATTTTATTAGACGATTTATACCTTTTATTCGTTTTTTTTCTTTGTCTTTATTACTTCTTTTTATCTTTACAAATTCTTACGTTTACCATTAACTTGGACTTATCTCTCTGCTTGTGGTCGTCGGGACCAATGACAAGGCCGGAAGTAGGAATGGCAGAAATGCCCATACTCTGCGGGTCGGACCCTACCCTTATCCCGTGAGTCGAGGGTCTGTTGACTTTGACTGAGTCTAGGATAAGGTATGGGTATGGGTCTATATTTAAAGATAGGGTCGAGGGTAGCGTATGAATCTATGAATTTTTACCCTACCCTTACCCTTTTACCATAATTTAGACCTTACTCCTAACTAAACCCTAACTAAATAATAATTAAACTCTAATTAGACTTATTATTATTATTTTTTATTTATAAAATATAATATATTTCTTAAATATTTTGAAATATAATCTATGAACTTGACATTTTTAATTTTTTTTAGTGATCTATAAGATATTTCTTAATAAATTTTAATATATTCATTATGATTTAGTTAAATTTTATACTAAAAAATATATTATATTTAATTCGAGGGTCGGACCCTGTAAGACCCTATAGACCCTACGGACCCTAAGAGTAAGGGTATGAATATAGTAATGAAAAATCTTAAGGGTCTAGGGTAGGGTATGGGTCTGACTTTTTAAACTAAGGGTATGGGTAGGGTCGTACCAATACCCTACCCGACCCTACCCATCGCCATCCCTAGCCGGAAGGCAACGATTTTAATTTTTTTTTTTGTCTTTTTTCAGTTACAATTGAAGAGTAAATAGTTAAGTTAACTTTAATTATATACATAAAACGACACATTCTCCAAAGATTATTTTAAGTTATCAAAATTTCAAACTCAAGATTTAAGACATATAGTTAACCATAAGAAAAAAAATCAATTAGTTGTGTTTCAGAAGCTTAACAGTGTCCAACACTATCGCATCAGAATCTCTCTACGTGTCGGATATTTAGGTTACTATATAGTTTCCCTTGGTTGGGCCTAGTAAAAACTAAAACAGCATTTAAAAACGAAATGTATGAAATTATATAGGACCAATAAGTGAGGAACGAGGGGATTTTTTTTTTCTTTAAAAATAATGAATATATTTAGCCTCCCGATTAAATTAATTTGGCATAGAGATTCTAAGGCAGTAAAAAAGATAGTGTATATAATATATATCCTAAGTTCCTAATTAAATTATGAGCCGTATATGTTCTGTGGCTGTACGGGGGAACACGGCGCCACTCTGGACGTCCTTTTTCTTTCGACCGAGAGAATTGCAATTAGCTTTTTGGAAGTTTCGCGTATGCTCTCTTTCTCTAAAATAAAATATCCACCGGCTTAATTGATATGTTTATTGTAGCCATATTGGCGTTATTTTATGCTGCTCGGTGTCTAATAATTGATTAACGTTGATCATATGGATGGCTTTAATTATTTATATTTATTGTACTATTTTAGCTGGTCTTCAAATGTTTGAGTGGAAGTCGGAACCCCTAACATTGTTCATATTACCCTCTAATATTTTTTTATAAATAAAAACGTGATAAACTGTATCTAACTCCATTTCACATAAAGCCCATCGAAATGCAACAAAATAAATTGGAACTAACGAAAATGCAACAAACCAAATGGCAGAATGCTACAAACAAGGAAATGTAGCAAGCTTAAGGCGAGACTAAATTCAAACAAAAACCAAGCCGCAAGTTGCACGTCTCAAAATTGAGGATCGTAAGACCAATTTAATTTAGCACAACACGTCACATCTTTAATCACTTGGACGATAAAAGAGATATCCTCCTCCCAAGAGAAGCCAGAGACGATCACAAGACGCCATGCCTCAGCCAAGATAGTCAGTCTCTTGAAAAGCAACATCGGGCTCCTTGGTATCTGCTAGTATCAAGCAAAGGCCAAGAGTCGGCAAAGACTTCTCTTGGGACTTTGTCTTCAGATTTCGCATAAAACTAAAATCACTAATTCAAAATTTGGAAAGATGTGACATGAAAAATTTGGTAAAAGTTTCAAAATAAATATTTTTAACACTAATAACGACTAAAAATTTGTAAGTGATTTGATTGAGTTCCAATTAAAGACGCTGAGACAGTTGTTTATCGTGTTAAAACTATTACGTATCTCTAATGTTAATCACAAATCGCAAAATAGAGTCTAATGAAGATAGATTGAGCTCCAATTAAAGATTCTAAGATAGTTGTTTATCATGCTAAAACTATTACGTATCTCTAAAGTTTAATGTAATACATATATTTTTTCCTCTGCAAATACCTGATTTTTAAATTTGAATATTATCCACTTATTTGGGGAATGATTATCACAATTATGTTTCTACCCAACTATAATTGTCTGATCTACAAAATCAGTTCCACCATATCGTAACGCAATCATATCATAATTTCTTTATAACAGCCTTTTAATTTCGGCATCCTAAAAAAAGCCGCTGTTACTCACCCCATTATTCAAAAAATAACAACGACAGCTACAGTTGGAGAAAGAACATAATTACATAGATAACAGAAGGCTTTCTGCGAAACATGTTTTTCATAAATAAAAAGCACACTTTACCGAACATTACTAATACAACTAAGCTTAAAAGCACACATCACCTGCAATAAAGGAAAAGGTTTTAAGAAGCAATAATATTAATATTGTTAGTTCGAGTATTTGAATGTATCAGTGTAAATGGTAAAAGAACTTTGTTATTTTAAAAATATTATGAGACTCATATCTCAATTAATCACCTCATTGAAACTATAGTGGGAAAAGTTCATAATTGCATAAATAACAGAAGGCTTTATGATAAATATTTTGTCATAGGGAAAATTTATTACTCTTTTAAATGATTTCACCAAATATGCTTAAAATCACACATCATCTGCAATAAAGAAAAGATTTAACAATGTTGATACAATTAAATTTGAATACTTGGTAAACACAACTCTTAATATTTATTGAAAATTTATTTTCGCCTTTCAAAAGCTTTATATAGTTCGACTCGAAATTAGTCGACTTACTTGATCGGACACCACTAAAATCATGATATATGTTCATACTGCGAGTGATTCGCCTAATCGCAACCTTTTAGGCTGTGTAATTGAATAATACTTGGAGACGGTGAACGTACGTACACCCTAGGAAACTTTTATCTTTACGGCCAATACACTATATATAATTCACCATCAAAATTAATACGAGGATTTGAAAGAGATTTTGCTCACGTTGGCGACTTGGCGTCGGCTGTCTCTGTTCCGGCGCATCATGTGGGACCCGATATCCCGGTGGGCTCCGGCGCTGAGATGGCTACTGATTGGAGTTCGGTGGTAGTTAACATTTCCTGCAATATAATGTGACCCTTTTTGTATGTTCTAATTATTAATATTTTTGTATTTATTAAAGTTTTTTAATTTGCATAATAATACATGATTGAACTCTAAGTTTTCTATAGACATCTCCCCCACGTACTTTTTTTACTATTTGAACCAGGGTCAAGTAAATTGTATAAGTTTTACTGTCTGTTAAAACATGATCTGATAAATTGGAAATAATGTGGATTATTTTATATAAGTTTTAGAATTAACTGTTGTGAATAATTTTTTTATAGTCACAAATATCAAAAATTAACTGAGAATAATTAGAATTACATACAAACTTAAACACAGACGTGACTCAGTAAAACGTGTCTTAGATATAGAAAATATTAAAATTTCATAAATCATACATATTAATGGACATTTGTGCTATAATCTTACAATACTTTCCACTTATTATTTATTATTTGAAATATATTTGTGAAAAGTTAAAGACTAATTGTAATGTATTTTTAAAATACTTAAATAATTTGGTTATAATTTTCATATAAACAAAGAGTATGTTATTTGAAATAATATTGGAGGAATTCCAAAATTAAGCAGATTCAGCTTTAGAAATTGCATGGTTACGCAAGTTTCTCAGGGTAATTTAAATGAGGGCAAAAACTTGTTGGAATTTTTTTTGTTGCTTTTGAAAATAGTCGATTATGTCAATATATATTTTTTATATATTTCAAAATTAAATTTGAACTATATTTTTTATCACTTGAACTAATCGGATTTCCAAAAACATACTTTGCAAATTGCAATATATGGTCTGAAAACATATTGAACAGCATCTTATCAGCCCGTCACAGATCAACCTGGATTTTTGCTGTCACAAAAGGTTAAGAGCTGAGAAGAATTTCTGGACCAGTGAATCCCATCATACATCTGGTCTATATCGCCATGTGGATCAATAATACTACGTAACCTATCGGAACCCAGAAGTCAAAATATTAAAGCCGAATATCCTACATTATTCATTAAAACGATGGACCATTTCCCATGAAAGTCTTTTCATCGTTTTCAGTATGCCATATTATAGGAATGGTCCAAGCAGGAGGCCCCATTCGATTCGTATCCTTGACCAAATTTAAATATCTTGCCAGCGTATAGTATTTAGAATCGAGTCGCACGTTCATAAAATTTTAACACAGGGCACTATAACTGTATGTTCGATATTACAGGAGACGTACGTTCAGAAATTTCGGGTACAGTTCAAGGTAATAATAATGTATTGGGGTGGTTAATTGCATAAATTACTGTTGAATATTAGTCGGGTAAGTAGTAAGTACCAGTTTTCTCTAATTAACATACTCCAAAAAAAACATACTCCTGTAAGTTTAAACCACCGCATACATCTACCAAAGATATACTTTCACCATATGAAACATGAATCTCCACCACACTTTTCAGTCTATTAGATCATAAAGATCCTAAAATGATTCGAGAATCTGAAAAGGTAGAAAAAAAAAAAACTATAATTATTTGCGAGTTGCAGCAACTCATTTTCTCTTTCCCATAGTTAGTTTACGTGATACATTCGGATAGAGTTGAAAAAATAAATAAAAATCCCGAAGTTAATCTGATTCACACGATTATATTGGAAAATGCATTTTTGGGTCTCATTGAATTACCGAAATTAAAGTGTATTAGACAGTTATGATATATATTTATATATCTCTGATTTTTTTCTAATTTTTTGTGTTTGGGTGTATTTTAAGATTTTCTTGACAGTAAAATTTTGAGTCATTTGTCACTGTCCACCGGACACTTTTTTTGTATCATTATACAGAAATGCTCTTTATTAAGTGTATTTTAAGATAAAAATCTCAACCCATCTTTTTAATTTTTCGAGAAAATAAATATAATTTTTTTTATCTTCGAAAAAAGGTAACAAGATGCCTGCGGCACTGCACTCGTTGAATTCTTCTCTCTGCCACGCGATTTTTAAGGAAGAGGGGTCACAGCCGATAAAATTTTATTCTGGGGAAAAGAATAAACTTTTTAATATATAAATGAATTAAAAATAGTAAATGAGAGTACGTGGGTGGGATAGAAGAAATCTAATGAAGGAGGGGGGGAGAGTCCCAACAACTGTCTCAGCATTTCTCTGTAAATCTGAGGTGTGTCCTCTCATCCTCGAGCCCTGTGTTTGTTCCCATGGAGATGGTTGAGGTTGACATTGACTCCCCCTTTCATCCTTTACACGAACCCCCACACACACGCACAGACATCCTTTCCAGTTCACCCATACCACACATTTGTATGTTTCTTTAAAATTTTCAGTTCGATATTTTAAAAATATAAGAACGTCAGAAATTTGGCATGAAAAAATATTTGTCGTCTGGAAATACCATGTACAGGAAACTAGTTTTATCAAACACTTAGAATTTACTAAATTAGACTCGTACAATATCCAATTTTGCTAAATTACAACAAAATTGTCTAACAATTTTATGGAAGATAATGGTTCATTATTTAACTTCATGGAAGATAATTTTTTAAGAAAAGGGTAACTCAGATGTTTTTTCATAAGTAGAGGAATATAATGTAGTTTTTTTATAATCCCTGGGTGTTAAATTTCTTGGTTGCACTCAGAAACTCGTCATATGATAACAAAATTAAATCAGTGAAAAATCATCAGTGACGAAAGAACGTCTAATATATTCCCCCTCCACCTCCACCAAAAAAAAGAAAGTATAATAACGTATTGCCGCTTTATTTAACACCAGAAATATTTAACTCTTGGTAGGTAACTCCTATGTTAGAGGGTCACTGTCAAAAACATAAATGGTGGCGTTGGAAGCATGTGATATGGAATAAGTGAAAGTTAAGAATGTAAATATTTGGTTGCTCTCTCTCTATCTCTCTGGCCAAGAATTCACATTCCCCTTCGATTCGTTGCAGAGAAAGTAAAAGTAAAGGAATCCATTGGTTGAACAGAGAAAGAGTAACGGAAATTGTGTTATATTTGCGCGAAAAGGAAATCTCATGCACTGTCACACTTTTTGGGTAAACTTTGGGTGAAGAAGAAGATGAAGAAAAGAACGCATGCATTCATAATTTATTAATAGCTTCTCTGGCCCCCACCGATTTCTCGTTTCGCACCCAGAAATTTGTTGATGTCGGTCCCCCTGGTTAGGGTTTGTCCCCGCCCTACATTTAAATGTTCTTTTGGTTAATTGTAACCACTCACTATATAGCAAGGTGTTATTATTATTATTATTATTATTTTAAATTTAGTTTATTAAGTTACATTTTTCCAGATTTTAAAAGATTAATATTTATTTTCAAAGCAAAATTTTTTCTTATTAACAAATGATGAAATTTGAACTTCGAATTTTAATAAAAAGTAAGATAGTAGTATATGTTGTTATCATACTTACTAAGCATTGGTTAGTATGTTTCTATGTTTTACTGATCTATATAACATATGAAAAGTCTGATATAAAGTATCATTTGTTATTTTACAAATTTTAGTTCAATGGTTGCTAAAACATTTTTGTCAATTAATAGTAGTTCGTCTATATTATTTAATCATTCATGGTCAATATGAAGTAATTTTGAGATTATAAATTTTGTCGAAGTAGCGTGACTAACTCTCTTATTTCGTGAATCATCTCTTACTTGCAAGTTCATGACTCACAAGGACAAAACACTACGTTAGTGTATTAAGACACTTGGTCGGGTAAATAAATTTAAATCTTAAAATATTTTTATAAAAGCGGCTAGGAAAGTAACATATTTTTCCTGGAAGATATCCTACTATCTCTCTTGATACATAGTAATTTATCGCGCAAGTCTACATCAAAAAGTGTACACAAATTTAACGTAACATGATTTAAAATGTTATTTGATATCTCACTCGTGTAATCTTTGTATAAAAAGCAACCTAATAAAAAAATAACAATTTATATGTTACACATGTAACGCGGATATTTTCATGTCGTTTTGAACTCACAAACAAAGTTTTTTATTGTTTTCGATATTTGCATATAGAAACATGGTCCAACTTCGCTTGCTCATTCTGATATGGATAATTGAGAAAGGGCCAATTAGGACCGTGCAGATCGTAGCTATACCACTTCTCGCCCACAAATAATAATACGTGTGAAGCTTTGAGACTTGGAGATTGGAATATTTAATGGACCCATCTAGGGTCCAGCCCAGATCCTTTCGTTGACAAAACTTGTGATTCTTCAAATAGTCTTCATATTGTCAAAGACTGGAGTTGAATTTATTACAATCACATTTCAGTTCCTAGATAGTTCAGAGCCGGAAAGTTTAGGTCGGTAGATGCGAATCCCATTCCTGTTTACGCATTCCGTAAGAAGTAGCTAGCGGACAACTAACTTGCACCTTGTTTGGTAGGAAGCACAAAAAAAGAACGGGAGACTAGACTTGGTACTAAAAGAAAAGTGTTCCAAAGTAATGTATTGTCTTCCACCAAAAAAAAAGTAATGTATTGTTTCTTCCAGTCAAAACAACAAAATAAATATTCAAAATGTAACACTACATTAAAATTTATTAATGTGATACTGATGGGACCTATGAATAATATTACTATCGCATAAAATATTAAACTTTCAAAACAATAATATTAAAATTTGAAAAACATAATTTAAAATATATTTATTTAAATAGAAGAAGTACTCGATAAATTATAGTTCATTATTTCTTTATATTTATTTGAGTACCAAACAAATTCGATATAACTAGAATGTCACTAATAAAAATTGATCAAACTGATAAGAGATTATGATGAATTCAAATTTTATAAATATAATGCATGAGAAAATCACACTTTAAAATAATATTTGATAGTGGGATATTAATTTTAAAAAATATATATAGCTGGATCCCCCAAATGTTACGTGTAAATGTGTGGACGGACGCTTTGAGTGCGTATGCGACTGACTTGTCCCTCACGAGAGAGTCAAGGTGGCTACCAAAGGAGGGATCCCCCCCTCTACTACATTAGACCCAAAATCAATTTGAAGAATCCAGGACCACCACAATTCAATTTTTCTTTTCGCCTTTGTGAGCCTAATTTACTTTAATCATGGCCTATGACGGTCTAGTTACCCCGAGGGAGGGGTATGTATTGTTGCTGTTAGGTACTCGTACAATTAGTGTAGAGAATAACGATATGGTTATTTTGCATTATAGCATGCTTTATGACCGTAATGCCTGCATTATAATTTGATTGATAATTAGTGGAAACAACGACAGGTTTTTAATATCACATATTAATCTCTATTTAAGCAATGTATTTTTTTAGTGGCGAAAATAATTTAAAAATAGTATTTAACAAGATAGTCTTTCTAATAGGTTAATAATCCCAATTGCAAAGTGACTGAGTGTTGATATAGTTTAAAAATATGAAAAATTCTTGAACTCTTAATTATAAAATTTTAAGTTGGATATTGAATTCTAACATGGTATGAACGTTGACTAATTTCGTAATTGTTATTGTCCTAGTATGGTGTAATTATAAAAAATCCAGTAAAAAGTTGTGAAATCTTGATTATCAAATTTAAAAAAAATGTGGTGCAATCGTTGTAATATTTTTCATTTGCTCTTGCTGTAAATTCAGGTATTTTGATTTTTGAATATAATTTCCGTTTTCTGGGTCTCCGAACAATCTCTTATCTTTCGTCGTGTAATTTTGTTTTCGTAGAAATTGTGAGCGGAGTTTTATTGAAAGCGACTAATTTAATTTCCTACTAAAATCAAAATTGGATAACTCAGTCTTAAATTTTTACGGCTGAGACTAATTACCTGACATATCAACGGCCCATGATAGGTACATCAGGAGAAGAGGTGGGTTAGCCTTTGACCATAGTGATAGAGCTTCAAAATAGCAAGATTTCAAGTGAAATTCCTTGAGATGTGTCTCCCCGACTCTATCGAGCTAGTTATTGATGCTAGTTACTTGCTAATGGCACAAGTTTATTACAGATTTGCTCTTGCGTCCTTCACGAAATGATATAGTATTCCTCAATTCTAGATGATAGTGGTCTCATCTATTAGGCAGCTGGTAGCTAGCTTGGTTTGGGCATATTTCAAAACGTAACCTAAGAGATATCCATCATTTCTGCATATTCACACATTGGTGGGGACTAAATAACCGAAGTGATAATGAAGGTGATATTGATGTTAATTATTATTGAGATTACCATAATGCTAGTTGTATCTGATATGATTATTTATAAATAGGAAATTTTTTGCATGTATTCACAACTTTAATATTTTTGTTGAATATGAAGATTATGATAAAAACAAATTTGATCCATTTTATTTCACAACATGTGAGATAACGTGTTCGAGTCCATATTAGCATGTACGTTAAAACGTGCAAACTTCATCCCAATAGTTTTAGTCAACTCCGTTTGAGATAGCATGTTAAAATTATCACATTGTTATTGCAACTGATAGGTTTATTTAAAAACCTGAAAATCACATATTTGTTCTCTAATATTTTGGATTTAAGAAGACAGTTCATAATTAGACTACATAATTTATTTATCAAGTTTCTGAATGCCACCATTTCCACATTGGTGAGGACTAAACATGAAGTAATTATTGGAGAGTATCTTGTTCTATATCAAAAATTATAAGTGAGATAAATTGGTTTATGATCATTTCTATATTATTTATTAGGTGGATGATCTACTTACTCATTAAATTAAAATTTTGGATAAGATATGAAAACTCTTAAATGATATTAGAGTCAAATGCTATAACGAGTCCATGATCTATATGCTCACACGATCCCGTTTGAAAGTACGAGAGTTCATGTTAAACCGTACAAATTTCAACTTGATGGACTTTATTCGAGAGAGCTTATTGAAAAGTGTCATGCATAAAAAATTGTAAGTGAGATGAGTTAGTTTATAAGGTAGGAAGATGAAAGTGACATTGATGTTAATCATTCATAGTTATCTCAAAATTCTTACTTGTAGAATATGGATTACTTGATCTCAACTTACGCGTTAAATCCCTAAATGTCAAGGCTTACTTTTTGCTGATACTTGAGAGGAATCTCCTTTATTTGGCTAGCGTTTCACACCGCGTACACAACATGTATCATTGAGCTTTATACGCCAACGAGCTGATTAGAAGTTTTCATAAAAATTAGTTGACAATTAACTTGATGATGTTGACATAAATCAAGAAGTGATAAAGAAAAGCTCATCGACAAATCAAATCTCCAGGATGAGTGCCATGTCGTTATCTGATCCTCTGCTTGTTTCAAGAAGTCAAATTTCTGAATGAATCTTTTTGGTAACTTGAGTTTCTAATGATGTAAACAATTATTGGCATGGGTTGGATAAAATGATAAAAAAATCTTAAATTAATTTATGTTATTTGCTTTAGTACTCAAAATTTAAAGTTAATTGATAATATATCTCTATCTTTTTTTTTTGAAAGTTTTAATATATCTCTATCTAAAGAGATAATAAATAATCCATATTTCTTTTTAGATGTAAATTATTATAGCATGACATTAGCATAATTTCAGCCCTAGACTTTATATCTATTGGCTTCCAAGCCATTTGATCAGTCTATTTCAAATATTAGATTGAATTTTAGTAGGGTTTGTTTAACGCGTCTTCGTGATCTCAATTTTTGAGCTCATTTGTTAAGTTCATATCAAGTTTCGTATTATTCGTGATAGTTTTGTGTAGATTTTTTGCTGGTAAATTTAAATACCATATCAAGATTTTAAATCTCAAAACCCCAAAATATTTATAATGCCTTATAGGCTTATATTATATTTGTGTAGATTTTGCTATTATGATCTCTCATTTATAGCTTAGTTTGATCCCACTTTGCAAGTACTTGAAGTGCATGCATTCGAGTTGTGTGATTAAATCTTACACCAAGTACGCCTTAAAAAGTCACCCACAAACTGTAAATAATTGTTTTAATTTTATCAAAACTTTGGAATTATGGTCCGAAATCATAGTAAAATCATTTTTAGAGGGTGTAAAATCTTATTTGTTAACGTCAAACGCCCAAACTGCATCCGGAAGCAAAATAAATAAAATTTGAACCCAAAATGTTTTTAAAACTCATATTAATAACGAAGCATCTTTGAATATGTGAACAATTTTCACATTGCGAGTGTTATTTCTCCATGGTGGGTCTGCGATTTATTTTTGCTTTAGAAAAGTGGCATATCCTAGAAACTCTTATAATGGCCGACAACTATCTAATTGGTCAAAAACAAAAATTAATTGCAGGAAGGAAAAAGACATCATTACGTGGATAATTAGCAAGTCTGGCTAAGGAGGAACTCTTAAGGCGAATTACGGATCCAAATATATAAAAATGTTTATAGGAGGCGGTAAAAGTTCAAAATCATCCTGGTAGTCAAAACTGTCACGAAACGTCTCGTTTTCACACAAAATAATGAATAAATTATCACAGCTATTATTATCACTAATAATATTATTTGGATTGGGATGGATGGTGTCGTTGTCGCCGCGGAGTGGCCCATGTCCCCCACAACGAGACATAGACCTTGTCTGGAAAATTAACTTATAAGTAAATCTGTTGTCTTATTGGATGAGGCCCAATGGGCTTCACAATTACACGAAGGTAAGTATTACTTGAAAACAGGGTTCTTAAAAATGACCCGAGGTCGACCCGGAATTGGGTCTAACCTCTGGGTTAGTTGGTCCGACTTTCTCAATTATCGGTCAGACCAGAATTTTTTTCCTTCCTATTTTAATGTAATTTTTGAAATATATTTGGATATATAGGTAAATATAAACTAACAACAATAAAAAATATAAAATATACCAAATTTTCGGGCAAAACTTTTGGTCTGACCGGATATTCTGGGCGAATTACATGATTCGACCAAATTTTGTCCTGTCAGACCCCATTTTTTACTCCAAAAATGACCCAAATTTATATCTGATTCATGGTCCGACCAGTCGGCCAGCATTTTTTAAAACCTTGCTTGAAAACTGCAACAGCAAATCAGCAATCAATCGTTCGTTTCCCTTAACTTAGCAAGTCTTTTAATTTATTTTTCAATTTATTTAATTTGACATCAGAAAGTTCATTTTTTTAAGTAAATTAATAGACGGAACAAACTAGAAGATTTTGTTGCTTATATACACTCTGTGAAGTCTCTTAGGTATTTTTAAGGCAATTTTTTTTTTCTTACGGTAACATGTATTCATGATGTAATTTTATTCGGCAATGACGCGTTAAAATTCAATCTTCCTAGATACAGATGATTTGGGTTGCGGAGGATCTAGATATCCTTCAAGAAACTAGTGGACCAAGACAGGGAAATGTCAAACCAAATTCCGGGATACACGATAAATTTGGAGAGTTATTGATAAGCAAGGGTAAACATATGGTTAGGCAATATTATTATTTTTTCCCTTCCTTTGCGAATTATAGGATTAATCTTGGCTTCATGACTCTTGAAGATTAATATTGATAACACTCTTCATGATTACGACAAATGTCTGCAATATTTTAGTCTGATATATTTTGGTGTAATTTTCATTCGAGGTCTTATAGATGAATATAAAAATTTACTCATAAAAATTAAATGTATTTTGTCTAACTATTTTAGCTTATTCAGCTATTGTTTGAATTGGAAAATGAGAAATTATCATGCATGGTTCTTTCAGTATGGGACTCGAGTAATGATTCGACTTTAATTATTTTTAACCGCAGTTTAATTTGATTTGTTTGACCCAAGTTACATGGAAGAGCTAAATTGGCTAAGAAGTATGGGCCACTCGTCCAGTAGTCGGTCTATGAAAAAAATCCAGTATGTGGTCAATACGCGGCGATAAAAGATTCCGAATTTATTATCATAAGGAGTCAATTTGGCTATGGTCGGTCCCCAAACATTTCAAGTCAAAGTCGTCTGGTCCTTTTTGCCTTGAATTTCAATTTGTCCCTTTACGCTGATAATACTACTAAGAATTATTCGGTCATCGTTCAACGCAGCAAATTATAATTTCATGGACGTGACCCTCTTTGTTGTCTGTTTCTCTGGAGGAAAAAATCACCAACTTGGTGGACATTCTATGAGGAAGTGGATACCTCTTTCAATTTAATAAATAGTGAAATTTGTTTTAGTTGTTATATTCAACGAGGAAAAATCATTACAATACGATGCCTATGGTTTTTGTTTTTATTCTCGACAGTTCATGCACATTACCTTGTGCTGGAGCAATTGAATCGATACGTTATTTGTGGTGGATAGCTCTTGTAATTATATTGGGGTACGTATAAACAAAATATTACTTGTAAAAATGCCACTTTGATTACAGGTAAATAATGTTAGAAACTATTATGATAACTCATATTTTTTACATTAGTATGGTTATTTTCCTGAAGAAGAGTACCATAAACCACTTAATATATACTTTGAAAAATATCAATTGATATAATTTTACATCCAAATGCAAAATTTGCTGTAAATATCGAAATATATAATGTGAAAACCAAAAGAAAAAAAAACAAATTTTCATTTTGAAGATGCCCATTTCTTATACTAATTCTACACTAACTAGCAGCATATTAGCAACTTCCGAACCGCTTCCCCGACGCCTGATATAGTAACAATGTCTCATTCTCGGCTGCAAATTTCCAACGCCACTTTCGAAGAGCAGAAGTCTAGTTACTTTGAAATGGATGGGAGATGCCCTGATTAGAAGTGGGACGATCATTTCGAGCTTCGCTTACATACCCAATCAGCTACACAATTATCAAGTCTGGGAGCATAAGAGATTGACATTAGTAGCAATAACTCTAATTCAAACTTAATATTAGAAGACTTAAGTCTCAAGGTCGTTGTCAGTCTCGGTTTAGAGGGGAGCGAAACCAAGAAGACTTCTGGCGATTAGCGTAAAATATAAACGAATGGGATCACATACAGTGGTTCTAAGCCATCCTGTGGTGGACGGTTGGAGATGTATCCTCACAAAACATTCTGCTCTTCCATTAACCTCTGCCTCCTCCGAGTCTCCAAGTGAGCGGCCAGTTGCGCACATTTTCGCTTGGCTTGTTCTAATTCCTTCTCTAGTTCCTGGACCTAAAATGTGAAACAGATTAAGAAATTGATGCCTATTGCTTCAGCGTCATGTGGCATGTAAGTGCAGCTTTGATGCGACTTACCGTCTCTTTCAACTCGGTCTCCTTTTTCTTCTGTTCCTCGCATCTGCAGAAAGTTTCGTTTGGAGTGATTCAATATGCGATATGAGAAATGACCATGAAAACCACACGATCATGCATGTTTGTACGTGAAGAAACACTGTGATTTGCCAAAGACTTGAGCCAATTTTTCAAATCCTCCGAGTACAAAAACATAATCCAAATACTAAATTTGCAGAGACAAAACAGGAAAACGATCATGCATGTTTGTACGTGAAGAAACATTAACTAAACAAAAAAGGCGTACTTAATGAAAAGCCCAATGTTCTCCTCGCGTATCTCTTCCACAGATAAGGTTCGACAACCCTCAACAGGCACAGTATCTTCATCTGATACCTGCAGGAAATTAAGTAAATGAGATGATTACAACGTAAAATGTATATTCTGTAAGTAAACAAATAAGACAGATAAGTTTGTTCCCCCGCTCTTCGCTCCCTGCAAGGAAATATTCAAATAAACAATATATGTTCTGGAGATCTGATCACGAAGCAGGAGTCAACGAAAATTGAAAACTACCGATGAGTGCCAAAATTGTCCAGTTTCGGTAATCCTTGAAATACTAGACACAAGTTGGCATACCTATTGATTCTGATAAAAGCTCAGTGTACCTTTTGATTGTTAAAAGGTTGGTACAAGAAATTTTCCATGGTCGATGTAGGTAGATCAAATAATTTCATAACCTCTTTCTTCCCAGAAAAAATGTTCTCAACAAATACCAAGTTCCTTCTTAATAGAAATCTTTTACACAAAAGTTCAGACAGTTTTGAATGATGTTGCCACACTGAAATCATATTAGAACCGTACTGTATTCGTGATAGCCCAGAGACTGTAGAAGGCGTAGATTCTAACGGGGCAGTCTATTCACATAAACGAGAAAGGGAAAATTCAGATTCATCTCAAGGGAAACTGATTTGCGTCACTTACAACGAGGAGTTCATTGGTATACTGTTGGATAGGAGTAGAGACATCGCTGGTGTTTCCGAATTGCATGTTCCTCGTATACTGCATTGAGTCATGTAGCACGCCGGTCTTAGTACCATTTAAATCTAGTTTCTCATACATGCCATCTCTAGGCAGTTGCTTCTCCGCTTTAGCATTTTTTTCCTTCTGCATGGTAAAACCAGGAGGCTGATGTCCAAACAAATGGCGGTGACTTCTCCTGACAGAGAATGACAAATGAGCATCCACCTTTGAAAAGCGAGAATCAGACGAAATTAAATCGCAAAAGGCTGGTTGTGACTCGTAAAGAAAACTAAATAAACCCAGAAATGCAAGAGAAAGCTCCGCTTAACCATGGTTATCATCAAACAACCAAAAGGAGAAGTTGTAAATCATAGCATAACTGACCAGTATTCTGAATAAATCTGTTTAAGTCTAGCCTCCAGCCGAATATAAAGTGATGATCTCTCAAAGTCCTGCTTATCATGCGCAGGTTCTATAAAATTTGCTTCTAGGACTCCTGCATTACAGCCAAATAACAAAATGAATAACTGAATAAACGGACAGGAGTGGAGGAAAAATCATAACATACCAACAATGCCACTCCCTGCACCAATGCCATCACCAGTGACTTTCCAGAAAGGCTGCAGAAACACAACGACCCTTCAATAAATGGTATTCAGATTATCATTATCTTTTTAAATTGCAAAGATATTTTATAAAAATGAACTTGAAAGACATGCAGCATTGGCTTTCACAAAAAAAGGGAGCAAGACACCGAGTAATTGTAAAATTAACCCTGCTCACATTTTTGGAGAAAAAGCTTCATGTAACATGATATAGCAATAAAACGCACACATGATTGCCAAGAAGCACCAATTTTACTGCTGATCCACCATACAAAATGTCAATAACTGACCTCAAAATACTACAACTTACCCTAATCAGACGATTCTTGTGATAAACATTGAACCCACGAACTGCAAGATTGGGAGCTTCTTTGACAAATCCAATAGTTATTTCCACAGTAACCTGACACTCAAATGCTATTTCTGTTTAGCGTCAACAAAAAAAGATAGAAAGGTTTCCAGAGTCCAGGGCAACTTAATCTACCAAGTGCGAACCATGAATAATTTTTTGGAGAATAAAGCGCAGGCCGCAGATGGGAAATTTTTTGGCCAACATAAGGTTAGATGGGGCAGCTAGTGAGGGTAAGAAACTATCAAGAACATAGAACAACACCAAGCACTGAAGCAGTCACACTGTTGCCTTCTAGATATTATATAATACAGCTTGCATCATTGACGAATTATGGAAAAGGGTATAGAAGACAACCATACAGGGAAGAGGCAGACTCATTCCTTCCTTGGCATTGAGAAATTACCTCTTTTACTAAAGCCACCTGAGGCTTGTACGTCAATTTCTGGGCGATTTTCAGCTCATTTGCAATATCAAATTGCTTTACAGGCTTCCCCCT
This sequence comes from Hypericum perforatum, assembly GCA_012979155.1. Classification (NCBI taxonomy): domain Eukaryota; kingdom Viridiplantae; phylum Streptophyta; class Magnoliopsida; order Malpighiales; family Hypericaceae; genus Hypericum; species Hypericum perforatum. Next base: position 137,606 of record SOPF01028231.1, read on the forward strand.
CAGTAGAATATTAAAGTTTTTGAATTTCCTTAGATATAAAATTGATGCATAGGCCTACAGGGGTGAGAAAAAGATATGATGACCCGCACTGAAAAACAGAAATAAAATCATGAATAAGGTTTTCCAAAGGTTACCCGTAAAGAAAACCGGTAGCGATAAGATATATGAGATTGAAGTTCCACTGCTTTTTTGCTCAGTTTTACTTGACCTCCTTGACTTGCTTCATCTCTTAATCGAATATCCTTCACGCAAAATTGCAATTGACAAATTCAGTATCAAACTCTTAAATAGTTAAATTGCAAGCCAAATGGCTATAATAGCACCTAAAGACACTTGATCAACAAATGAAGGAATCTATCCTTCGGCATTGCAAAACTCCAGTAGAAACAGTACACCAACGCCAAATAGAGCAAGACATTATAAGCAGCTGCAAGCTCACTAGATAGCACCTAAGGTCTGACCATCCCACAGTAGAGAATATATACACATGACATGAAAAAGCCAGCAATCACACACATTCTTGCTTGAAAGTAAATGCTACCCACGCATGCCTGTGCCAAGCAAATACGACATTTGCATTAACTGCTGAATAGTTGCTGATTTTTTTTCCCGTGGGATATTTAACTCCTTCGCATAGGCAATTTACCATGATTATCCAAAAGCACAATCTACCACATCGTCTTCTCAACCAAAAATTCCAACTCTTTTTAACAACACGAGAACACACAAGTAATAATCGCTTCCTGTAAGATAAGCTACAGCGAAGAACAACTACCATATCAGGCATAACACTTTCGTACTTTTTTACCAAACGGGGGCAGAAGCGTAGATGAGACAATCAAATTAAGAAAATAGCAATTTCATCAGCATCACATACCTCATCGTCGTCATCAAAACTTAATTCATATATTCCTTCGTCATTCAGCCAGAGGTTGTATATAATGACCTTTGTTCCATGTTCTCCAATATCCTCAAACTGCAATAAGAATATTTCACGATGGGGTATGAAAAAGCATGTCTTTGGATTGGTTGGAACTTACTTGTTGCAAGAGCACGTCCTTGGATTCAAAGGGAGACCAGTCAAGAATTGTTTTCAAGTTGGAAGACCAGTCATCCTGTGAACTATAAATTATCGGTTCTATCCAATTGCCAGAAATATCAAAGTCAACCTGTTAACGTAATGCACAAATTAATAGCAGCTAAGAATCGTATAGAAATCGTGCATCTAAGGTATCAGAAATTGAAAATAATTACCATGGGAACGATAACATCATCCTGCCCAGTTTTCCGGAGGAATGTATAGGACAAAAGACCGACACTCTGAGTGGATTTGCTAATAGATAAATGTCCAAAGACAAGAATACCCAAGGAAAAAAGTTGAAAAGTAATTATTATTTGTGAAAACATATTTTCAACAGAGGAAGATCTAATGAAGAAATTAGCACAACCCACAAAGACACAGTGATGATGTGATAAGCAAAAGAAGGATAGATGAGTACCTAGCATGACTGGTACGACTGAAAACTATGACATCAGCACCTAATCTCATAGTACTCGTCTTGAATCCATTGCCATCTAAAATCAACACTTGTAAGACAGATGCACCAAAAGAACAAGATAGCAGCACGAGAGAATCGCCAAAATTATGGCCCCATATTGCAAGTCTCAGCAGAACAGGTAGCATCCTCAAAAACACAAACACCATACTTGAAAAATTACAATTACCCAAAACTCCAATTTTTCAACAGGAGGTAACACAGAAACTACTTAGCTATTGCTGCAATTATCCAGTCACCAAAGTACTTCATATCACTAGCAGAGAAATCAAATAACTCATCCTTAGATCTAAAACTCCTTCAAGGGATTTGAGTCCCATCCGAGTACAATAGCTTAGTTCATCATCTCCAACTTTATTCAGTAAAGTTCTATCACTGAACAAATACATCTAGCAATGCATCAGAGCAAGAATCTGAAATTGCACGAAACCATTCAGCTCAGGAAGGGATGCAGGCAAGAAGAAATAATGCCACAAAATCAAACAAAGGAAGATCCGAGTAGGAAAGGAAGAGATAATAAGGATGAGTTAACCAATCCCAAACAATTGTGGTGACATAAATCAGTTCAGTGAAGGTAATCGTAAAATTACATTGACCAATAGTTGTATTAGATTTCTTCGATGAATAACCCAAGCTCATGCACTTCCTAATACCATCAGGATCCATTCCACCGCCATCATCTGCACAGAATACAACATAGCCGACCTACCAGTTAAATCACAAAAAACAGCATGAACTTGCTGCACGGGACAAGGAACACCTGCCTTGCACAAGTAAAGTAGGAGAAGCGTCCTTCATGATGTCAACTTTATCAATTTTGACGAAGGTTGCACCATTCTGAATCTGTGAGACAGGCAGCAGAGAAAATAGTAAAAACTGAGTTACGCTGAACTCAAGCAAGCAGTCATCCCAAGGCTCAATCTAAACAGGAAGCAGAAATCACGAGAAACAACTGTTTACCAAAGTTTTGTTCCCATTCACACCACTGATGATCACTCCAAAAATATGGATAACATCAAAGCATTTACAACATGGGGATTACCAAAGTAAAGAGTTCTCATTCTGGAAAATGCATAAAAACAGTAAGCAAATCCCATACAACCATTGGCGCAGCCAGAATGCTGCAATCCCCAGGAAACGCAGACGAACAAGTGCATGTCTAAGGCCATGTTGCATAGAGAAGCTTTGTACAGAGGGAACCATTGCATCCCAATAACGCCTAAATTAAATCATGGAAGAAACGAAATGGTCTGAAAGCCATACCTCGTCAACAGCATTGTCCAGGAGCTCAGCAATCGCTGTCAAAGAGAACAAACTCAAATCAACGAGTTAATCAGCCATATTTCTAATTGTCAACACGCCAAAAAGCAGGAGCAACAAAGGGAAAAGTTCGACGATTCTTCTACCTCCAAAAGCCCATTTATGAGAAGTCGCATTAGAATGCAGAAACTTTGGGTGGACTCTTGCATGCTCCAGCTGACCTGCAAGTTGACAGCACCAAAACTTACCAAAAAGAAATTTACAACAAAAAAATCGAGGCGTAGCAGAGAGATGATAGAAGGCAAACCGTGAGCCGGAGCCGCTCTCTCTGAGGGGCCCACGGAGTATCCCCCGGCTTTCCAGAAGCTTCGACACTCCAGACCGCTTGGCGCACTGGCGGCAGGGACTGCAGAGCTCTGAGGCTTCGACGGAACCCTAGGGATGAGGTTGGTCGGTTGAACAGGCGGCTTCGTAGCGGTTATCACCACAACATCGTCGCCGTCGTCGTCGTCGCTACCGCTGTCGATTTCAACTACTTCCACCGGCGGCGGCGGCGGCTTGGAAGCCATCCCTACCCCTCCTCCTCGTCCCTAGTCCTCTAATGACCTAATGCGTTACCGTACGGAGAGACTTGCACGCCGGGGTTTGGGAGTCGGTCGAGGTGACGTCGTTTTCCGTTATCTGACTTCGAGGAATTAGGGTTTTGGGAGCTTCGTTCTTAATCTTTGCATGAAACGGCGCCGTTATAATTTTGAAGCCACTTCCTTGGCGGGACGAAGAGAGAAGCCGGACGGTTCGCCTCGCGGTGGATGTACGCGAGACCGCGATCAAGAGGAGAGGTAACCGAGAGAGAAATGCGGGGCCCACGTAAAAAGGGCGGGCCCGGGCTTTATTTATTAGTACGTAATTCCGATGGGATATTTCAGTTTGCACAAGTGATCTGACTTTAGACGCCAAATAGGTTCCTAATTAAGCTTCTTTCTTAATTAAGGACCTGGCCCAAAGACTGTTCATATGTGTATCTTGATGACTCGCGAAAAATTAGTCTTTTTTATGTATTCGTAGTACTCATGATACTCACAATATAACATCAAATTTATCAACAATAACGACATGATTTACCCTATTCTTTTCTTATCATGTCTTTTTTCTGTTGAATTTTATCGTCATAAAATTTTTACAAATGACCGATGAGGATTATCTACACTAATTATGATTTACTTTTTTCCGATCTACATATAAGGCGTTGCCCTCCATTTTAACCCAAAAAAGTTAAAGTTCTCTCTTTCTTAAATTAAATTTGATACCTTGCATTGAATCCTACACCGAAACAAATGCATATCAAACTATTTTTAGGATCGTTTAAATCAGAGAACTTATCTTCTTTCGAAACATTTTATAGCAAAAGAAATTCCACATTAGCTCAATCAGAAAAATATTTATCATCAGACACTCAAAGTAATTTACAAGGGTTATTTTAATTTAATTAATAATAAGAAGAACATAACATTGTGAAGATTTGATGCGATTATATTTTCTTATTTTATAGAATGTACATGAATATTTTCTATCATATGATAATTGCCTCGCTCAATTCTCAAACATAAAGGAAAAACCTCCATTTCAAAAAAAATAAAAAAATAAAGGAAAACTGAAAAGGATGACCTTCGAGCAACAGACGTGGGTGAGTAGAGTAGATCGGTCGTCCCGGAGTGGCAGAGTTGTCGTCGTCAATGTGACAATAAAGAAATCCCACACCACATAGGCAACCAGGACGTTCTTTCTTCCTTGGCCAGTCATATTAAAAAGCCACAATTCTACAAGCAGCTGGTGGTTAAAAACAAATACCAAGAAAAATAGGAAATAAAATAAACAAAAAATAAAATAAAATAAAATAGTCACCGCTCCTCTTCCCCTCCCTCCCTCCTCCTCCATGCTTTGATTGGATCTTCTTCCTATTCTCCATCTTACTAAGGTACGTACTACGCACAACCGAATCTAATCTCTCTTTTTTTTATAACGTTTTTTTTTAGGATTTCATCACCGTTTGTGAACGAACAACCGTTGGACTCGATTGGATCTGGATTTGTCCGGCTGGATTCTCGATCTAATTTTGTCGGTTTCACGGGTTGTAGCTTGGTTTATTCCGTTTTCCGATTTAGGAAATGTATATGTTTGGGAAATGATGTGATTCTAACCTGTGAATTAATAAGATTTGGTTGAGAGCAAATGATGAGCTCAGAATCATTAGTTCCAGCGGTTTCCGAGGCGCTTCACTTCGGGTTTGCCTTTCGATCTGTAACAATGTTGTCGAAGATATGCATAGTTCATTTGTTGATATCTTTGGCAATGTGATTCGGTAGAGGATGTAAGATTTGTGGATCGGGATTTTTAGGCTTCCGATTGATCGACTGTTTCCTGTCGTGTGGTAGGTTGAGGGGCTGGAAATTCTGGTGTAACTTTTGCCATGGGAGAACACGTGGATACGGAGATGGAGGACCAGATGATGCTACAGGAGCATTACGCTCAGACTATGAAGATCGATCCTAAGAGGGCTAGATTCCCTTGCTGCATTGTCTGGACGCCCCTTCCTGTGATATCGTGGCTCATTCCTTTCATTGGTCACATGGGTATATGCCGGGAGGATGGAGTTATAATGGACTTCGCTGGGCCTAACTTTGTGTCTGTCGACAATTTTGCATTCGGAGAAGTGGCTCGCTACATTCAGATAGACAAAGATAAGGTATACCTCTGCCTCTTCATGTTGAATGTAATTTTTTTCGTGTGGGTTTGTCCTCCGTATAAACATACCGCTACCTAGTTGCTCCTGATTCTCCCAGGATACAGGATTTTTCTAGGCATTCCTCCCTTCGGTTATAAACTATGTTGTCTAATTCAATTTCGTCCTACCAATTGTATGTTGAAATGTCCATTTCTTTAATGGGACTGGTTTTCATGAGGCTCCCGTGATCACCTCTCAAAATCTTTTTTCCAGGAATGTTCTCTGCTTCCACGTTCATCTTCATTTGTCGGTGGTGATGAGTACGAACTGGAGGCACCCGCAACTGACAAAGTGGCCTGGGATGATGTATTGAAGAAGTCCACGCAGGAGTACCAGCATCACTTGTACAGTCTTTTCACCTGCAATTGCCACTCATTTGTTGCCAATGGTGTAAACCGGTTAGATTTCTTATCCGGTGGGTGGAACGTGGTGAATCTTGCCGCCTTGATGTTCCTCAAGGGTCAATGGGTGAGCACCGGAGCTATGATCCGGTCTTACTTGCCGTTCACCTTAGTGTTCTGTTTCGGGGTTCTGTTCTGGGGAGCAACCTTTCTGACCTTCTGGGCCTTCTTCTCATTCCTACTCGTCGGCTGGTTTCTCGTCGGAACCTACCTTGTCAAGGACGTGATACAGTTGTAGCTTCCATCCCAGTGGAACTCCTTGTAAAAGATTAAGAGCAGGAGTCAATGCATCGATGTACTTCAAGCAGCCAAGACCTACAATTAAGCTTGTAATGGGCTCCTATTTCCTGTATAGGACTAGTACATACTAGGGAGCAGCTTACACTGAGTGCATACTAGTGCATCTGCACTAGATTTGGTTTGAATTTTTTTTTTTGTTATTCTTTGTAACCTGACTCAGTTTCGGAATAGTCTTTTATAACCTCCTAGCCCCTAGGTTAATTGGAGGTAAATATGGTATGCAAAGTGGCCAGGAACTAGCATAGCATAGGAAAGCAAGATGGGAACGACAAGCAATAAAGTCCAGTGTACTGTCGTTTTCACGTGAGACGCAGGAATACGATAACCGGCTGGATAATTAATTCCACGAGATTGGACGGACTAACAACGAGTTCTGGAAAAGGGATATGCGTATATTCGTAACTATTTTGGGGTGCCAATGCCACGTCGTCGTCCGAGTGAGGTTAACACTTGGATGAATTTATAACAAAAAAAGTTATCCATACTTTTTTTTTATATAATAATTTTAAAAGTGTTGATGCTCTCTATAAGTATTTAACTGTATTCATAAAGTTCGACATGAGCCCTCTCATTAATCATATAAAATTAACGAATCTTCCTTTTAATCTTTCGATATATAATAAGTCTGCATTCCGAAAAATGACAGCGAATTTTACAGTTGGCATCGAAGCAATTGTATAACCGGACGGATCTAGAAAATTTATAAGACAGAGTAAAATATTTATGTATTTCGTGAAATTGACAAAAAAAAATCGTAATGGGGACAAAAAAAATTTTCTATTAAATATATATCCATACTTTTTTTTGTCGAGGGCAATTGCCTCCACATATGTACCTATGTAAATCCTACGGTGATCATATTACGATGATAAATTCGTTATAAACTAAAAATAAAGTAATTTTACAGAATATTTCATTCAAAGATATTGACTATGAAATATACAAAAACATGATTGATCATACATTAATTGTGATCGTATCATACCGAAACTAATGCGTGGCAATCTGGTAATTATAGGAAAATCCGCGCCGCTTCCAACAAGCCCTCCCTCCCTACTTAAGACAGTAAAACGCCAAAAGAAACAGACAGAGTACAAAAAAAAAATAAAAGTAAGAAATTAAAGTTGGTGAAATATAGAGAGAAAAATGGCAGCGGAAGAGGGACAGGTGATCGGTTGCCACACCGTAGAGGCTTGGACCGAGCAACTTGAGAAGGGCAACAACTCCAACAAGCTGGTCTCTTTCTTTTACCTATTTTTTTAATTGAATTTTGGCTTTTTTATAAATAAAAGATCAAGTCTGTGTCCAGATTCTGTCCTTTTTAAGTTTGATCCGTCGTCGTGTTTGAATAGCGATCAATTCAAATCTGGATCTGATTGATTTTTATGATTGCGATAGGAGAGGGCTTCTCGTTTCTGTTTCGTCGATTTTGGTCTGATTAGGGCTTGGTCAAGTGTCCACGTGGCGCCCTAGGGACAAGAAATTTGTGGATTTGACAAGGATCGCTCTCTGGTCGGACACGGGATTAATGGGTGCCAAACAAGTTTGAACTTTCTTTGTATTAGCTGATGTGATGTTCCAAGAAAGCAGTGGTTTTTTTCTTTGTCTCCTTTTGAGTCCGAGGTTTATTGTTTAATATGACGAGAAAATTGGAGGGTTTGGGATCTTTGTGCTGTCTGTTTCGTTTACTGTTTCTCCAAACAGTGTCGTGTGTCTATTTGGTTTGACTGGTAACTTGTGTTATGGTCTTATTTTTTATATAGAGGCATGTGCCTATCTGGTTGTCTGTTTTATGCGCCTTTCTTAATGATTATCTTATTGAGATAATGGCTTGGTCTGCCCTATGACTGCGCTCCAAATAATGACTGCGATCTTGTTCTCGATTGGGTGCAAGCCGATGGTTTGCCCAGCTTGGACGGATATGCTTGCGCGGTATTGCGCCATGTTATTTGCAGGAGGTTTATATTAATCCTAGTCTGTTTGATGTCTCTTTGTTCTAGAATCCATAGTGTGGTTCACGTCTCTGTGTAGTAGATTGGACTTGGTTCTGCGTGTTCTTGCTGTGCCAAATGATGGGAAAATCCATCGCCGGAGTATAGGCAACAGAATGGAATTTTGTCTCCCGTATTCTAACCTATTTGTTATTATTGACTCCTGAATTTCGGGGGCAGATTGTGGTTGATTTTACTGCATCATGGTGTGGACCCTGCCGTTTCATCGCACCTTTCTTAGCGGAGCTGGCAAAGAAGCTGCCTCATGTTACCTTCCTGAAGGTGGATGTGGATGAACTCAAGGTTGTGACTACACCCTTCATCTTTCTCGAGCTGCACCCAAATTATATCAAGGTTGTTAACGGAATTTGAACTACTCTTTGTTACAGTCAGTTGCTCAGGACTGGGCTGTGGAGGCAATGCCAACTTTCATGTTACTGAAGGAGGGCAAGATCATCGACAAGGTGGTCGGTGCAAAGAAGGATGAACTGCAGCAGGTGATAGCAAAGCACTGCGGCGCTTCTGCATCAATCTGATGACTTCAATTCACCTCTTAATGTTTTCTATTAGAAGTTAAAAATCTGTCTGAAGCATCGGATGACATAAGTTTTTAAGGATTGTGCATTTGACGTTTGCTGTTAGGCAGATTGGTGCAATATGATATTTGGTATGACTATCGCTTATCTATTTATGCTTGAGCCTTGACATTTTCTGATTGTTTAGCAACAAATATTCTAGCGTAACTAGTCGCTGTGATACTTTATAGAGACCTTGTCCAATGTGATATTATCTAACTCAAACCCGAACGAGTCAAAAACTTTGGCCATTATTTGGCTCAATTCCGAATGAGTGAGTTTGATTATTTGAAAACGAGGTAAGCACCAGGAAGAAGTGGAAAATAACCGAACACAGACACGTTTTCCATGCTTCAAACTTCACATATCAAGCTTTTTTCGAAGATAAACCTTCACATGTCAACTTCATTACAAGGAAATAAACACATTCGTACTGTTACACTGGGATCCGCTCCCAGTGTAAATTACTCACAGACACTCTTGACCTGAAGCAAACCACGGGGAAAATATTACAGAGATAGCACACCCCCAAGTACCCCGCCATCCAGTTAAAAAAAGCCAGAAGCTGTGGGTGACTTGTAGTTCTCTGGGGCTCCCAAATTGCAGGAACCCAGGAATCTGCATAATCTGCCGCCTAATAATCACTAATTTACACTAAAATAAACAGACTTTTAACTGAACAGGAAATTTTGCCTTATGGGACACTAAACACTCAGGCCACTGCCTCCCCCATTTTGAGAGACAACAGCTTTTTCTCCTAATTAAATGAAACCTTTTTCTTCTCTCGTACCAGTATTCTTCCTATGATATAGTTGACTAGGTGGAAAATTAATCAATGACCATTTCAGGTGGTTTGAGCCTTAGTTAGTTCTTCAACTCTGTTGGAGAGCATACGGCTTCAACAGACAACCGCTTCAGCATGTTTGGACAAGGGTCTGCGCCGAAGTTGCTGTTCGCTATGGTCACGGCGCATCTCTGCATCCCTATGCATCTCTGTGAAAATGAGGGGGATAAAACAGGGTGAGGTCGAAATACAGGTATTGGTAAAGCAAATTAAGTTGAGAAGGTTTTGTGAAGCATGTACTTTTTCTATGGTAGCGTATGAGGCAGGGGCATGGCAAGTTCCTTGCTCGTAGCTCCCGCATGTTCCCAGAGGAGTGCCGAAGCTTGCAAACTTGATGGCGGAAATGGTTTGGCCATCGCTGCAGCGGAGGTGGACTTTGGGGCTGTGGAACTCTTCCGCTCTTCCGTAGCTTTCGATGTGCCAGTTCTTGAGCGTTGGATGGAACTCAGTGACCTCCGCGCAAACACTGGTCATCGATCTCTTTACCAGCGAAATTTCATGGGGGTTCCCTCCAAGTTCCTCGAAAATTACCAGGAGATTTTGCGTCGGCTTCAACCAAGAACGAGGCACGTGATACCTGAACAAATATAACCCCAGGCCATTAGTAACTAACTCCAAAAGCTTCACTCCACATTTTGCTGGTATTGGAATAAGTGGCCAGTGAGGAACTTAGTACTTACCATCGCTGGGTTGGTTGACCACAACCAAGCTGACACTTAGGCGGACGGAACGTTCCCGAGTAGCTGCACCCGTTGCAGTCACCATTGGCGTATGCAGTCCAGTATCTCCCAATACTCTGACCGTTGATCCAAACTTGGCCCTTGCCCATACTGGCCATGTCCAAAGCCAGTGGCTCATCTCCGTCAGGTGCATTGAAATAGGCCTGCATAGTTGATCCAGCGTCAGAATGTCAGCCTTTTCTTATAACAATAACCGGTTGTAGGCTGAGAGGTACAGACCTTATGCCATGTTAAGGGTTGCGGCCTTTGTACAGCAAGGGATGTGTCCATCCACGACACAGAAGAAACACTAGTTGGAGAGATTAGATTCATGGCTTCTCCTTTGAGACCAACCTGGTAGGTCCACTTTTGCCAGGACAGATCCCGTTTTCCTTGGTCAAGACCGTGGAGTGCGACTGGACCTAGAATTCCTGTATTCCACGTCTCAAAATGTCCACCCACGTTCTTCAAAATAGAAAATGTGTTATCAGGAAACTATATGTTGGCTGAAGGGTACTGCAAAATGAGCATTACTGCAGAATGGAAGTTACCGGCAACCCAACAGCAACGCTGAGCAATGCGATTCTGTTTGTCCCAGAACGCAAGTTAACCTTTCCGGTATAAGTGAACCTCCTGTTCTCCCGTGTCCCAAATGCAGAACCTACCAGAGAAGTGATTAGTCCTTGACCTTGACCCATTCTTATGAAAAAGTCGAGAACATAGGATAGACAAGTACCCGAAAGCTCGCCATTGATAAATATGTGAACAGCATGGCCAGTTGATTGAACAATGAGAGTGGGAAGTTCTCCACTATGCAGAAATGACTCTGACGAACCGATATCAACGCTGCAAGTATGTGACAAATTCATATTGGTATCACCAGAAGATGATTTTCCAAAGCGTTCAAGTCACTCGGGATAACAGATCTCACCTCGTAATGTACCACAGATAATCACTAGCATCTCGTGTCACATTTATCTGCTCCAATAAGCCAGAAGCAGTGAACGTGTTACCCTCATCTAGAGCAGAAAGATCCTCATCAAAACTTTCCCAAGAGAACGTCTCGCTATTTGCTTGCACCATTCCCATTTTGGATGTTTGAACTCCAACCTGCACAAGAGTGAAAATTCAACAATGTAGACTTCCAAGTTTCTCATATAGTGGGAACGAATGAAGCACATAGAGTACCACACCTTTGCTGTATTAAAGACAACATTTCTGCAGTCGGGAAGGACGCTGATAGACCACGGTGGTAAGTTATAGTGCATGTTGTTGAACATAATTCTAGCCGCGGATTTTGTGTCGTAATTGGCAAGAAAAGCAGAACAATCTCCATGTTCGGTAGAGTATACATGAGACTGAAAATGCCAAAGCACGGAGCTAAATCAGAAACTGGGGGCAATCAAATCTGGTATTAAGACAAGAGAAGCCCTTCAAACCTGCTGCAAGTTTCCAATTTGAGTCACAATTGGATCAGCTGAGACTAAAGCACGCTCACACATCTTGATGGACCGATGAAGTTCCTGTAAATGACCGTACTTGGGTTGTCGAATCAGACCTGCCAAATTTGGTTGATCGAACTATTATTACACATATACTTATATAAAGTACCAAGGATTGGACAAAAACAAGATTGAAGACAATTATTAGACTGTTCTCAGATCCGCAAGCCACTACAATCTTACCATATTCATCTATGGGAGCATCATAGTCATAGCTAGTAGTAATGAATGGACCTCCAGCGCTACGACCGAAATTGGTACCTCCATGATACTGTTCATAAAGCACAAGGGAAGTCATGAATTCTGTTGCAAGTGAATCTCAGCACAGCGGCAGATTGTATCCACCTATTCCCGGAAAGAGCAACTGACCATGTAGTAATTTATGAAGGATCCCCCTTTTTGTATGAACCGCGCAACAGCAAATGCCAAATCCTGAACCGGACGCTCATGAATCGGACCTCCGAATTCAGTGAACCTTCATAATGAAAAGAGGAATTAACTTGAGAAAAACTAAACATTTGCAATATGCTATGATTCCAATGTTAGGGCAAGTGATGGATAGGTACCATCCACTCCAAGCTTCGGTCCATATGGTGGGCTTGTAAGGCTTGTTCGGAGTGAATGAGTCGCAATAAAATCCGTTGCATGTGTTTATCTACAAATGACAGTGTAGCGATGCCTTCAGCAGGACTCATCATAAGGATTATAAAATAAGTAGATATCACATCCTATTTGTGTCGTTCGGGAAAGGATTTGCTCACCACCGGATCTGGGGCATCCTCCTCTTTGCACATCACCCAGGGGACCCCGGTTCCTGTTTCAATGGCCATGTTGGCTGCCCAAGTCATATAGTTGTGACCAGCGGTCCCGAACAGCTTGCTCTGAGTTCCGTATTCGTTCTCAATCTACATGACCATGTAGCAGGGTCACTACTTGGAAGTAACACAACGAAAATTGAATGAACTTCTCAACATTCCAATGAAGTAAATGGTTTGGTCATGGCGCGGAACTAAAACTAAGAACAAGAGCATAGATGGGAAAGCAGAAACCTGGGATAGTATAATTGGACCACCCTGGGACTCGAACAAGCTTTCACTTTTCATTAAGTTCACTATCTTCTCGGTGAAACCTTGCATTGCTTTCTGGAAACAGGACAGTAAATACCATTGTTACCACAAGAGTGCTTCTCAAAACATCTAAAACGATCGTATGCCAGTTGTTGTGTAGTAGTTTTAATCCAACGCAATGGCAAAGAGAAAGACAAACCTTAAAGGGCTCATTGTCTGTCCTGAAGCTGATTCCTGGGACATACTTCAACCAGACAGGAAAACCCCTACAGAAAACATGAAAAAAGAAAATTACTATATTAAGTCAACTAACAGAATTAAGGCAGGCTAAAAATCTCCAAGAAACTAGGTAGATACAGAGGAGCAAGAAGTGGTAATCAAGGATTTAGTACCCGAAATTCCACTCGGCGCAAACGTAAGGCCCGATGCGAAGATGAGCATAGAGGCCTGCTTTCTGTACAGTCTTAATGAACCTCACCAGGTCATATCTCCCTTCAAAATTGTACTACAACAAACCACAAGCAACAAAATGCACTAGTTAAGCATCAAATTCCCCCCAAAATGAGAAAGAACACGACACCAGAAGGAGCAATGAGGCCAAAAAAGAGGTACATTTCCAGGACTTGGCTCATGCACATTCCAGAACACATAAGTCTCAACCACATCAAGCCCACCATCCTTAGCCTTCTGTATCAGACCTTCCCACATCTGCAAAAACACACCAAATTATAAGAAGAAAAAAAAACCACCTAAAACCAAGTAAAGACTGAAACTTTGAGAACAATTTAGAGAAATGGGAAATGGGTTGGAGTTGGAATTACATCAGGAGTGCTTCTTGGGTAGTGAATGGAGCCAGAGAAGAGGATCCTTCTCTGCCCATTTATGATAATTGCCTTCCTATCATAGGTGACGTCACACTGGACCAGCTCCAAGCCCAAGCACATTACACAAAGAAAAGCCAGCAACTTGGAAGCAGTTCCCATTTCTTCTTCTTCCCTTGAAACTTCCCAAGAGAGAGAGAAAGAGGGAGAGAAATGGAGGGGAGGTGGAGGGAGAGGGAAGGTGGAGGCTTTCCTGGCTTTATAAACTCAGTGGCTTGGTCTATAGTGGGGAAAGAGGAAGAGGGTACATTTGGCTTAACTTTTGTATACTTACCTCCTACCTCTTGTCAATAACACTTGTCACTCGTTTGATACTCTAGGATGATCACCTAGAAAATATTCGAGTTTGAATATCATATATTAGAAAAATATGAAAATCAAAAATTGTGTTGAAGTTTTATTAGAAAGTTTTTATGTGATTTTGTTGTTAATAGTATGTAGTTTGAATATAAAACAATTGGGTTAATAGATATGAGAATTGAGAGGCTTTTTAGAATAAAACAGGTGTCAAAAAGTGGCATCACTGAGGGATCTGTGAAAAGCAAGTCCTAAAGAGAACGTTAGTGCAAAAAAAGTTCACAAAGAAAGTGGTATCACATTTTACACCTGCCAATTCGTGACCCGAAATTTTTGAAAATTCCAGGTTGCTCTCCTTTATTTTATATTTTCAGATATAAAGCTGCATAAATGTGTATATCAAAATTTGAAAAGTGGAAGATGACTCAATTTCTTATAACATAACCTAACCGACTATGTTTTGATTTATTTTGTTTTATGCATGTCCTTTGGACATATTTTTTTTGGTGAATACCAGGTATCTGGCCCAGCCCATTATGGGCTTTTCAACGGGGCCGACTATTTCTGTTCGAGGCGAGTCCCGGGGTTAAGGTTTTAAATCTCTCCCAATGCCGTTACGGGGAATCGAACTTTGGTTTGTACTTTTAAGTGCAGTCTCTGGCACTACTGCACCAACTGCGCGTTGGTGTGAGATGGGGAGTGGATACCCTGCCAAGGATTGATATCCTCCCTATATAGGGAGGAGGCTAAATGTGTAAATTATCCATTATTTAATCACTTTTTCTCTCTCCTTCCACGTTTCTTCTACTTTTCTGACTTTTCATCTTCCAACAACATCTTCAGTTGCATTACTGGTTTGTTTTATTGCATTGGTGGTTTATTTGGTTGCATTGCTGGTTCAGTTGGTTGCATTACTGGTTTATTTGGTTGTATTACTGGTTCAGTTGGTTGCATTACTGGTTTGTTTGATTGTATTGCTGGTTTTATTGGTTTCAATACTGGTTTGAGGGGTTGCATTGCTGGTTTAAGGGATTGAATTACTAGTTTTTTGGTTGCATTAATGGTTTGTTCAATTGTATTACTGGTTTGCTTTGTTGCATTGGTGGTTATTTGGTTGCATTGCTTGTTCTGTTAGTTGCATTGCTGGTTTGTTTGGCTGTATTACTGGTTTTATTGGTTCTAATACTGGTTTGAGGGGTTGCATTGTTGGTTTAAGGCATTGAATTACTGGTTTTTTTGGTTGCATTAATGGTTTGTTCAGTTGTATTACTCGTTTGTTTGTTACATTTGTGGTTTATTTGGTTGCATTGCTGGTTCAGTTGGTTGCATTGCTGGTTTGTTGGTTGTATTGCTGGTTTTATTGGTTCCAATGCTGGTTTGAGGGTTTGCATTGCTGGTTTAAGGGATTGAATTACTGGTTTTTTGGTTGCATTGCTGGTTTCACAAGACCGACGAGGCCGGGGGAATATGAACAGTTTTTTTTCAAATCTTCTTTTGCTAATTAATTGCTGGTTCAAAATTTAAAAATCCCTAAAAAGTAGCAATCATTACTTAAAAAGTAGGAACTATTACCTAAAAAGTAGGAAACATTAATTATTAAGATTTATTAATTTTGAGCAAAAGTCTTAAATGCCCTTGGTAATTAATAGCCATTAGATCAGAATATTTAAGAATATATTCCGATCTAATGGCCCAAATCATAGTTCCTATATAGGGAGAGTTTTAATCCTTGGCACCCAATCCAATCTAGTGTGGGATGGTGGGGGATTGCTACTGGGTGCGCTACTTTTTACGTCCACGCGGTAACGGAATCTAGGAAACAGTAAAAAGGTGAACTTTGGATTCTATAATTTTGTTGCTGGGACATCACCTATTTATTAGTCTAGAATCTCATGATTAGTTGAGAATAACCGCGAAACTATAATACTGTACTCCTGCCGTTGGCGCCCTTTAACATAATTACAAAGGTATGTTTGTTTTTATTTAATTTTTACTGTTGCTAGGCACTGTTTAGTGTAGCCCTTGAAATTTAATTGATTAGTGCAGAAAGTAATACATTTCATTTTCAGTTGTTGTCATCAATCACTCAAGCACTCAAGCTACATGATACATTGTTACTATTTTTTATCCGTTTAAAATTAGA